>CAMAPF010000063.1:1267500-1512614 GCA_945859915.1 Cuscuta epithymum
AGGCGGTTCCCGATGGAATTTTTCGATGATATTTTTTGAGAATCTTATTCATTAAGTCTAGTTTATTCATACCAAATTTCAGCTAAAACTTCAATCGGGAAGACATTTAAACGAATTCTTGAAGATAAATGCGCTTTTAACTGCACAGTTATCTTCAAGAATTCATTTGAATGTCTTCCCGGTTGAATTTTTATCTGAAATTTGGTATGAGTAAACTAGACTTAATGAATAAGATGCTCAAAAAATTTCATCAAAAAATTCCACCGGGAACCGCTCCAAATGGCGACGGCCGGATAAATCCTCCTACATAAGGACTTATTTGACCCTTTTATGCCACTTCAAGGACCAAAGAATTTGTGATTAGTGTTTGAATACTGTATACTTCGTATTATCTTGAATGTTTATAACAGCCACTTATCATTGAAAAAAGACTTGATGATATACTCCTATGCAAATACAACCGCCTATACCAAAACCTCGCTAAACCCATCAGTGACAGTTTTGAGTGAATATCAGGACTCATCAGGAGCTCGCAACCAACTCACTCGAGTCACTACACTGTCGAGAACGGCGCGCAGAGAGAGCAGAGATGGACGCTTCGTCGTTGTCATTCACGTCATCTTCTCCGGCACCCGCTTCAAAAGTGCACTTAGCTCTGGCAGCGTTCTTCGGCGCGTCGGTAATGGCGATCTCCGCCTTTTACATCCACAAGCGCAGCGTCGACCAAGCTCTCGATCGCATAATCAACCTCCTCCGCGGCCAGCCTTCGTTCCCATATCCTGCATCTGTTCAGGAATCTGGTTCTGATAAAGAAGAGGAACGCGATGTTGTCCGTGGTAGGAATATCAGGAGCCATAATGATTTATCGAATACTGCTGCTCAGAATGGTGATGGCTACCACTGCGGAGATAAGGTGCTGAATAAATACGGAGTTTCATCTTCGATGCCTAACACACGAATAGAGTGGATGGACGGGGACGCGAATTTTGATCGGCCGTTGCAGTATGAAGATAAGGCGTTGCCTGCTGAATTGATGGAGCGCAATAGAGTACCTTCTGATCTACCCCAGCTAAAAATGGATAATGGGGACGGTAGGTATCTGCGTTTTAACTCCAAACCGTACTGAGTAGTATATTCCTGAACAATTTTGCTGATATTCCAGTTGAAATCAGGAATGAATATGCTTAGTTGTTTACAGTAGTCTTGTGTTTCAGTAAGTAGAACTGACTATAGATTGGTGGAATGCAAAAAACTCAATTCCGAAGGGACAAAGATAATTACTTTTTGCGATTTGAGAGTTCCCCACATTGTGTGGGAATGCCATCTTCTAGGCACCTGTGAGAAGGTAATCTTTGTTGGTATAAAATGAGATGGCAATACTTCTGGCAATACTTCATAATGGAAGAAATAAATTTATGTTTGAGTATACTACTTTCAGAAAAAAAGTTTTCCCTCAGCTCAAATTAGTTTTCTGGTTCTGGCTTGGGATGCTTATTAAGAAGAGCGGTTGGAAATGAAAATGTGTGGCTGCACTCTGGATTAAAATGAGTGAAATAACAACTACGTATTACGTATCCCTTTCGAATAGGAAAACATGCGTGGCCTAAAAAGTCCTTAAGAAGCTTGATTTCCAAAGAATTGAGTCCCAAACCAGCTTATATGCATCACATCATTTTTTTAGGTTAGATTTTGTTTTTTATTCGTCTGCAACTTTGTAAAGTCCAAGGGGTAAATTTCATCCAAAAGTCTTAAGTTCCATTTGCCAAACAACTCCAGTTGTTGTTTTTCTTTTAATTTGAGCACTAACAACAGAAGTAAGATAACTACATTATTTATCTGTTATTATTCAAATTGCTCCAGAATATCAAATTCTCCCGGATCCAGGCATTTTTAATCCGTTTTCTAATATTAACAACTTTTTCAGATTTTATTAAGGACTATAATAAAACTTAAAACATTCCTTGTAAGAGGTAGCTTATAATAGTGGTGTATGACATATATTTAGAGTAAAGGGTCAATTTAGTACTCGAAGTTATATAAAAAGGGTCAAATAAGTCCTTACTGTCCGACCGTCGCCATTTGGGGCGGTTCCCGGTAGAATTTTTTGATGAAATTTTTTGAGCATCTTATTCATTAAGTCTAGTTTACTCGTACCAAATTTCAGCTAAAACTTCAATCGGGAAGGCATTTAAATGAATTCTTGAAGATAACTGCGCAGTTAAAAAGACAGTTATCTTCAAGAATTCATTTGAATGCCTTCCCGATTGAAGTTTTAGATGAAATTTGGTATGAGTAAACTAGACTTAATGAATAAGATTCTCAAAAACTTTCGTCAAAAAAATCCACCGGGAACCGCCCCAAATGGCGACGACCAGGCAGAGTCTCCTATATAAGGACTTATTTGACCCTTTTTATGTAACTTTGAGTACCAAACTGACCCTTTACTCCATATATTTATGGATCACTTTATGTCTGGATCATACTATGATACTACAGTTTAGATAGTTGGTAATAATAATTGTAAAGGCAATTTGGTATAAAATTAGAGGCTTATGCCTCACCTTGCAAATGCAAAACGTGTCAAGGATTAAAAGCGTCTTTTCAAACATTGGGAACAAGAAGATTGTTTTATTTTGGACAGAAGAAAAACAAGAAATAAAATCATGCGGGAGTACTTTTCATTCTATTACTGACTGGTTAGTCGATCTGTAGTTTTACTGCTGTTTGCTTGATCTGTAATTCTCAAAGGGCTAAGGTATATAACGTTGGCACTAGAGAAGGGAGTCAGAACTTGAGGCATGAGGGGTGAACACAAATTAAAGACCAAGATTAGTTTGCACAGTTTCCTAAGAGCTCTTGGGTCCATGAGCTTTTTCATATTAACCTTATAGTTTTTCTTACACGCCCTTTAATACTAACTTAATAGAATGAAATATGTTTTTTGAACTCATCCTTGTAAATGGACCTTTAAGATATTAGATATAGCATTTTTTTAAAGAATAGATCAGGCCTAGGTGTTGCTTCACTTGTTTATACAGGTGCATTTTGACACATAGACAGTATATGGTTAAGTATCCAGCATGGTTGGAATACTTGCATTAAGAAACATGGACTTACCCAACTAACTGTAGTACATATAACTGCTGTAAAACGAGTCTGTATTTGTTAATCCTTAGTACTCAGCTGATTGGTGTAAACCTGATCATATTGAAGGTATTTCTAGCTCCAAATTCTTAATAAAAGATATTTTATCCATAGTCAAATACTCATTTGCAATTGTGTGATCTGTGATGTTATTCAGTAGGCTGCATTCTTTATGACTCAACTCTCTGTAATGTAGGGGAGAACCAATACAATGATGGTTCTGATAGGAAGATGCGTGTTGGGTCTGCTGGTACGCAAATTACTCCAAAATCCTCAATTTTAAACTCACAAGAGGGCGATCTCCATGATGATGAGGATGAGTTCATTCATGAGGATATTGAATTCTTCCATGATGTTGTAAGCTTTTGAGTTTGAAGTGTGTTCAGAAATATCTCTGTCATGTGATAATATGGTTGCCTGATATATAGTCACATTAATTGATAGTGGAAAGTTACAGTGTAATTTGATGTTGATGTTGCATTGTTGATTTTCATTTAGGGGCTTCTAATTAATGGAGCAAGAGAAAACTAAGATGCATTTAATTTAAGGTCTAGAACAAAATGATTGCACTTGAGATGACATTATGACAAGATTATATTCTGTATTATTTGTATATGCAAATCATGACCCATTGCTTCAAAATGCTGTATGAGGATACTCCATGAAAAGGGTACAATAAGATTACTATGTATCCATGTAGTAGAAAAATCTCTGATCTGCGTAAAAACTATGTACCCAGACATAATTACTACTGTAACCTATATTTAGTTATCCCTTCAGAGACTATTTCCCATACTCAGAGCTTTACTCGTGCTGATATTATGACACAACAAACATTACAAAAAGAAATTTGTGATTCAGGGTACTGTACCAGATGTCCAAAACATGCCAATCACTCCGTCACAAGCAGAAAACGGTTTTCAACGTAAAGGTCAACCACATAAAACAATTATCGATGAAGGAAAAATCAATGTTGACCATCATCGTGATAGAAAGGTGGATACAGATCTAGGACAGATTAAGGTGACCGATCACATCTTCAATGGTATTTTATCGCAGGTGCCTACAATGAATGGTAGGTTTTTATTAATTTATTTCTTTACCTTTACATTATAATTTGGATGTATCACTTGGACTTTGTTTGTGTTAGAAACAAAGAAAAACCGCTCATTCTTTCACTTATCAACATTCTTAAACCAGAGTCAGTTAACATTGAAGAGGAAGAGGTTTTGAGGATGATACGTGAATGTTTAGCTTTAAGACAAAGGTACATCTTCAAAGAGAATGTTGTTCCATGGATGAAGGCAGTAGATGGAGAATCAAATGTCAAACTAAACCCGTTTCAGTTTGTTCCTTGTGAAGCAACTAGTGTGAGTTTATGCTAGTGTTTTTTGTTTTATGTTATGCCATGTAGGGCAAGCTAACCCCTCCCCACCCTAACATCAAACATTTTCCACTGATGGATTTTTTTATTTGCATATAGCACCATTTTAAGATGATTGATGGAGTAGTTCGAGTTTATGCTAGTGAAAATGGTTAGCTTTTTTGGATCTCAATATTCACACCATTACTGAAGTCATGTCTACCAAACCTACTGGTTCTAACAACCTTAATGTTTTTGCTTGATTCTTTAGATACCGAAGAACTTTTTCCTGTTGCGAACTCAACAACATTTTTCACTGACATGCACCATCTCCTAAAAGTTACGGCTGCTGGTAGTGTTCGTTCTGCTTGCCATCATAGGCTGCGATTGCTCGAGGAGGTAACAATTCATAAGATGCTTTTCCCATCTCAGACATTTTAAAGCTTACATAAAACTATGACACAGAAATTTCGCCTCCATTTGCTGGTAAATGCTGACCGGGAATTTTTAGCACAAAAGAGTGCGCCTCATCGTGATTTCTACAATATCAGAAAAGTTGATACCCATGTGCATCATTCTGCTTGTATGAACCAGAAGCATCTCCTCCGGTTCATTAAGTCAAAACTAGAAAAAGAACCTGACGAGGTATCGCACACAATCATTTTTGGCTGGTTTAGCCTCATACAATCAGAATGAATAGATTGTTAAATTGATTTCTGTGTTTGTCCGTTTTACAATCAATCTATTGCTTACTTTTTCAATAGGTTGTTATATTCCGTGATGGGCAGTATCTTACATTAAAGGAAGTCTTTGAGAGTTTGGACTTAACAGGGTTTGTATAGTTCAGTTCTTTGTTCTTGTCACACTACCATATTGGGGCTCCATTAGCTTTTAAGTACCTGACTTGTAAGCTTTAACTGTTGCAGGCATGATCTTAATGTTGATTTGTTGGATGTTCATGCTGATAAGAGTACATTCCACCGTTTTGATAAATTCAACCTCAAGTATAATCCATGTGGTCAGAGCAGACTCAGAGAGATCTTTCTGAAGCAAGACAACCTTATTCAAGGTCTGTTTTTTAATGATGTGAATTGTAAAATCCACTCCCAACCACATGGATAGTGTATTAAATTGGATTTCCTGTAGTTTCTCTGTATGTGGACTTTTTCAGATTTGGTCCTTTATAAAAGGCTTAGTTACATAAAAGCAGTCTGAAAATATTTTGATGTATTTTCCACACATTTTAGTAACCAGAAATGTGTGTACATCTTTTATTTGATTCGTATGAGACATCTGGCTTAGATATCAGTAACATGTAGATCTACTTTATACTGCTTTAATTAGTTTGTCCCGTTCAATATATTGAGATTAATAAACTTTTTTGTGCTTAGAAATGATAATCATTGTAAACTTTATTCCAGGCCGTTTCCTAGGTGAAGTGACAAAGGAAGTCCTGTCAGACCTTGAAGCAAGTAAATACCAGGTGTGTATATATACATTTTTTGGTACTCTTCTTGCCTTCTGTAATTTTGTTGCCACCTATACTCTTATACAAATATTGATGGTTGTACATCTATTAAATCTTTTACTTGGTACCGACTACCGAGTATATTCTTGTCTATATTAAGACTTCAGACGAAAATCATTTCTGTTGCAGATGGCTGAATATAGAATTTCAGTCTATGGAAGGAAACAGAGCGAATGGGATCAATTAGCTAGTTGGTTTGTAAACAATGCCATTTATAGTGAGAATGCTGTTTGGTTGATTCAGGTTAGTAGCTGTAACATCACAACATCAACAACAACATCCAAGCTTTAAACCCGAAAGAGTTTAGGATCGCCTTACATGAATCAACATATGAATAATTTTTTCTTACATCACAGAATAAATAATTTTATCTAAATAATAGCCTATTGACCCTGAAGATTTTTCCTCCTTCCACTGATGAACAATGCAGTTACCACGTCTTTACAATATCTACAGAAGCATGGGAACTGTTACATCCTTCCAGAATATTTTGGATAATGTATTCATCCCTCTATTTGAAGTCACTGTCAATCCAAATTCACATCCTCAATTGCACTTGTTCCTAATGCAGGTTATATTGTTTGGCCTAATATTTTATCAATTTTCACCACCAATAGTTTTTATTAACAAATTAGCGTTGACATTTTTTTGTTTCACATACAGGTTGTTGGTTTTGACATTGTTGATGATGAAAGTAAACCGGAAAGGCGTCCTACCAAACACATGCCAACCCCTGCTGAGTGGACAAATGAGTTCAATCCTGCATTCTCTTATTATGCTTACTACTGTTATGCAAACTTGTACACACTCAACAAGGTTAGATGAGTTTCATAACTTGCTAGTGGACATGCTAATACTCTGACATTTTACTTTTTCTATCATATTTTTTCATGGTTATGTGGGTTGTGGGTGGGGAGGGGCTGACATCTACAAAATAGGAATTTCATTTCCAGTCCAAGCAGGAAGTGGATATTCCAAAAAAATGAATGTGCAAACGGATCCTCTCTAGTAACTCCATGGAGTGGCTACGTGGACAGTCTGGATTGAAATGACGGATGAAAAAAGTTAGTCAAAATCATTCTGGATTGTCTAGTTAGCAAACAGTATTTATTGAGAAAGCTAAACTAGAGGACAGCAAGCCACACCATTGCACAAATAATGGGCAATGTTAAGTTCTGTTATTCAGGTTAATGCATCCTGCCACTTTCGGTAGTTCCAAACTTCCAATGTATAAATTTAGGCTTCTATTCGTAGGAGATTGGAATGTCATTGGATAACATTGAGTATTTGACTAACTTCTCCCTAGAAAAGGTCTTGTTTGACCCAAGTACAACTTTTTAACATTAGAAAAGTACAATTGCCATTAATATTTATGTTGGCTTAAATAAATTTATTATGGAGTATATGATACTTGACTGACTATTTATATATGGAAAATCACATGAAAATTATCTTAGTTTGATCAAACCAGATATTTTGGAGACATAAATATTCGGAGCATGCCTCATTTTTTTATATTGAGGGAGTAATGAATTACTTCGGAGAATTTATTGAAAGAGATGACTACTTACTTGACTCTTTATATTGAGTATTGATAAATGATATGGTGTGCTGTATTTTACATTCTATTATTTTGTTCTGAAATGTATTTGTATTTTATTTGCTCTCAGCTTCGTGAATCAAAAGGATTCCCAACAATACGATTCCGACCTCATTGTGGGGAGGTTTGTGTTCAGTTTGGTTCTTGAATATACATCTACTTGCTTTGTTGTATTGGCTAATGATCCCACACCTTCTATCCATGCAGGCAGGCGACATTGACCATTTAGCTGCTGGATTTCTTTTATGTCATAACATTGCTCATGGAATCAATTTGCGTAAATCACCTGTGTTGCAGTATCTGTACTTCCTTGCTCAGGTTTGTTTATGATTATGCTACAGACATGCTGTCCTGAATCCTCTGCTTTCCAAGACATTGCACAAAAACACTGTCCAATCATGAATCAATGTTTAATTATCATATGTTTGGCAATGGTAGGAAAAACAAAATTGGGGTCTTATTAGATGTTCTTAAGATTTTACACATATTTAGATTTATTATATGTCATATACTAGAAATATATAGATAGATGAGTTTGAACATTTTTTCCAGATTTGAGACTTGACCCATAACCAAATCAGTTTGAACAAATATTTGAAATTGAATTACTGAGTTTGGACCAATTCACTGTTTCCTCCCAAAATCTTTCCATCCAATATCTCAATCAATTTTCATTCGTATTACTATCTCTCTAGCGTTTTTGCGGGTCCCGAATGAACCCTTAAGTGTTTATTTTCTTGATATCCTGTCTGACTATCTTCGTTGTCTCATCTAATCAGTTGCATGTCGATTTACTCAACCCTTTTATATATTTTTCCCATTCATTGAATGGCCGCTATTGTCAAGAATTCCTTGGAAAAACTCCATGACATACCTTACCACCAATGTGCACATTTTAGTGAGGAACTTTTAATCTTCCAAATGTTATTGTGCTTAATAGAAACGACAATTAGGTTTTCAGCCCCTCTGAAACTAATTAAGTGTACTAATAAATTTCATTCCCCACCGCACTCGAATCGATTTAGGCCATAAACTGAGTTCACTTCACCTTTATTGCAATTAGAGATTTGCTATGCAGTGTTTTCGATGTATTCAATTAGGGTAATGCATTTAGTTAGTTTCAGGGGATTGGGTGTCATAACTGCAATGATATGATGGAATCTGGTGGTCGAAAAAATTATGTCCTGTTTAGTGGTATAGAAAGTGAAACCTGGGGGATTGGATAAGGGAATCACATCTCTCTTGAAATTAGCTTTTGACTATAAGATGAATTTCTTTTTTCTGTTCTTCCAGGTTTACAAACATTCAATTGTGTATCTTTTTAATAATAATTCAAATGGTATTGCAGATTGGATTGGCTATGTCTCCTCTAAGTAACAATTCACTTTTTCTGGACTACCATCGCAATCCCTTCCTTATGTTCTTCCAGCGTGGGCTGAATGTTTCACTCTCAACTGATGACCCTTTGCAAATTCATTTGACAAAAGAGCCCCTAGTTGAAGAATATAGTGTTGCAGCTAAGGTTAGTCTATACTTGTATTAGTTGTATATCGTGCATATGTACACATGTATGTATGTGTGCGTATTAGTCAAAAGAGCACAACAATGTGTTTGTGCACCTTGCTAATTATATATTAATCCAGGTTTGGAAGCTGAATTCTTGTGACCTCTGTGAGATAGCTAGGAATTCTGTTTATCAGTCTGGATTTTCACATGCTGACAAGGTATGTACCTATATTCTAATGGCCCATTTGGTTATTGTTATTCAACTGAATTTTTTTAAGTTAAAAGCGTTTGGTAACAGCCACTTCATCCAAATAAGTAAGTCAAATGTTGCTGAGTAATATCAAACAAAGCCTATTTATCACCCACTAGGCTCGGCTATTCCCTCTTGGTACCTTACATGTTTCTCTTGGTCCTTGACATGATTGTGTGTAAATTTTGATCCTTATAGCCAGTGCCTCTTGTTAAATGTTGCAGTTGCATTGGCTAGGGAACAAATATTTCAAGAGAGGCCCTGAAGGAAATGACATTCACAAAACAAATGTTCCAAACATGAGGATTTCCTTCAGACATGATGTAAGTGTTCTAACTTTTAAGGTCTATTTGGAACGCGAAAAATGCCAGGGAAAGAAAATAGGGAGGAAATTATTGGGCATTTTTGGAAGGAAAGAAAATGTTGAGGAAAAAAACATTGTTCCAAACTCCAGAAATTGATTTTTAATATTTGTTCTTCATTATTTATTTATTTCTGCCATCTAATTACCAAGCAATCTAAAGATATGTCAAGTTTAATATGACATCAATTATATTTCATTTTTCTTTGCATTTACAGTAAATCTAAATACAAGTATTGACTTCCCTTAAGGTTTCTTTCCTTTCCCATGTATTTTCCAGGAAACTCTTGAGCAAAATATGAAACAAAAATGCGGGGAGAATAACTCAACAAACTTATTTTAGATATTTGTTCACACTCATTTTATTTTTCTATTTATATGCTTCTTCCGTCCCATTAGACTATGCCAACTTTCTATTTTTATTTGTCCCGAAAACTTTGTCGCTTTCCTTTTAAAGTAATGAAATTGTGGTTCTTATTTCTCTGTACAAATATCAACCACACTGTTTTTACTATTCTTATTTCACACTCAAATGAAAGTGTGCAATGTTGAATGGGACGGAGGGATTATATCTTATAAAGACTAAGAAATCTAAATATATGAAAATTAAAAAAAAATCTACGTATGTGTTTTCCTTCGCATTTTCAGAGGTAAAAGTGTCAAACCGAACATATTAAAATGACTTCCCTTTGCATTTTCTAAAATTTTGTGAGCATTTTCCAGCAATCTAATCATAACCTAAGAAAATGGATTGGATTCATTGGAGTAAGTTACACTACCAACAGTTTATAATGGAAATGGTGAGTACATCATCCCCTTGTAATCAAATCTTGAACCGTTGGCATAGTAACACAGTAACACTAACTTCACTGGGTTACACACTGTTCTTAAGGGAACTCCAAACAAGAACTATTAACTGGAACAACGTTTTTGCAGACCTGGATGGAAGAGATCACGTATGTGTATAGAGGAAAATCCAGCATTTCTGAAGAAATAGACTACTGATCTGAGGCCCAATAAACACAACCTTTGCATCTTGGCTCTCTATGAGAGCAGATGCTCTACATCTTTTGATGAGTATACCTGCTATACTTTTAATTTGTTTTACTCCATCCATTCCTATTTCCTTTTCCATTTCACTAATCATGTAGTCAAATTAATTCAATTTTTGTTCTTTCATTTTGTGTACCTGTTTTTTTAATCAAATCTGGGTTTCTCAGTTCTATAAAAAAATTAGTTTGCAAATGTGCAAATTTTAATTATTGATGCTACTTTATATGTTATTAGTGAAGAGTTAACTTGTATATTCAGTCAAATTTCAATAATTTGAAATAGGAAAAACTAATAGGGTTTGAATATGAAATCACAATGATGGGATTATGCCCCGTTTATCATTTTTTCTGTGCTTTACCGTTTAAATGTTGTGTAAATGTGTTGTAGTGCAGATATGTAGTCGATCAGTTAACACTGACGTTCATACAATCATACCTAAGAGAGACGTTTGCTAACAGAAGATGGAGGTGACCTCAATTTCTACCAAGCCATTACCTACAGAGGCCAGGTAATTGTAGTCCTAGAGAGAAGTTGGAGAGAGTATTGACGCATCACAACTTATTCACAAGCAATAGAAAGCAGAATAGTATTAGAAATGGTAGTTTAATAAATTTATTTTTAATACTTTGTACTTTTAATAAATTTATTTTTAATACTTTGTATTTTTTAATGCATTTATTTTTCAATCTATTCACAACCATCCCGTTCCACTGATTTTAACGCATTCATTGAAGTGATTAGGATACTCTACGGTTTAAGCTTTCAACATTAATTGTGACACATGGCAATAAATGTATGGAATGTTATACCACATGGAATAATATAGGATGCAGGTGAAAAGCTGAAAAATTAAACTTCATATACCGTACACAATGCACTGTCGAAAATGGGATTGTTCATACGTGTGTATCATTTATTTAATTGAAATCAAATGAATTTAATTACAAAAGAAAAGGTCCTCAACCGCAAAATATAAAACTGCCCATTTCATAGCCACAAAGAGTCTCAATATGCTGATTCAGCCAGTGTAATTGGCTCTTCAATCTATTCACCTCATTACACAATTGATCAAAGAAAGAGCCCATTGCAGAGTAAAGAGATTAAACACTTTATGACTTGTAATGTGAAAAGTGTCGCATTAAATAGGAATAATTGATAAGAATAATCCCAGCTGTCACTGGTCTTCTCATAATAATCCCACCTTTACGTAATCCCGAGATAATTGAATTGTGGCATTTATTGCACTGTATATTGAACACTGACTTTGAAGCAGCTTAGAGCATCTTTAAATAGGAATAATTGATAAGAATAATCTCAGCTGTCACTGATCTTCTCATAATAATCCCACCTTTACGTAATCCCAGAATAATCTCACCTTTGCACCTCATCTTCTTTCATTGGACCTTTTCTTTGAAAATCTTATATAAATAATTCCATCTTTGTAGGTTATCAATAGGTCAGGATCCAATGAATGAAGATGAGGTTCAAAGGTGGGATTATTCTTGAATTACGTAAATGTGAGATTATTATGAGAAGACCAGTGAAAGGTGAAATATCCTTATCAATTTTTCCTTTAAAATATCCTCTTAAACCTGTTATTATAATACAAGATCATTACTTCTCATCTTAAAAAGTGATTTTTTTTTTTGTTTTTAATAGTGTTTAATAGTAAAAGTTAGTACGTGATAGTAAAAAGTAAGAGTTAGAGTGTTTGAGAATGAACAGTTGAACACCATATCCAGAGAGAACCAAGACAAGGTGCTCTGTTTTGCTCCATTTTGCTTTAAAATCGTCACCGAAAAATTGACGTGGGTAAACTGGCCATCTCTTTTATGAGGTTTTAATTAATCTCGATTTGCTGCTTTGCTGTTTGAAAGAAAGAGTAATTTGCTGCAATTGTGGCCTTGTTTCTTGACTTGTGATGCACAGTAAAAAATTATTTAAAAGTGATTCCAGTAAAAATTGATATTGTTTGAAAAAAAGTAATTTTGAAAATTTAAAAGTTAAACTGTATGTATGATGTTAAATACAAATAGTACTTTTTCTTGTAACAATAAAAGTGGAAAGCACCACTCAATTTATTTTTAGAGCATCTCCAAAGTCGCACAGTACATATGTGACATGAGAAATAATCACATAAATATTAGCAAATAAATTATCTCTCTCCTTATTTGAATGATTTTGTACAATTTTGATAAGTTTTTCTCTGCAATGACAACATCTAGATGGTCCTCTTGACATTGTGGAGAAAAAATTACCAAAATTGTATAAAATTAGAGTGATAATTTATTGGTTAATATTTATGCGGCTATCTCTTATGTCACATGTGCACCGTTCACATTGTAGCATTGGAGATGCTTTTAGCCTTTGACTTTAAACTCTTTAATTTTGAAGTAGAAATATTTATTTGAAAACAAACTTTTAGGGTTGTTCAACAAAAAGATGAAAAACGGCTATTTGAACCACCATCCTTGAATCAGGATGGTGCTATGTCAATCGTTTGACCATATTTTTTCGTATAAAAATCCAAATGCAACAGTTCAAATTTCATATGAAATAAATTAAATGGGCTACAAATTATATGAAGACACCATGACGAGAATGTCGGAAGATCAAGGTGAAAATACACGAGGAAGTCAGATAATTGTTGGAAAAATGTGTGAAAAATTGCATTAAATGGCTATTTTCGGGCAATTTTTTGAGTGGGGTCCACTTCCGATTTGGGTCGGGTCAAAGTGGTTTTGGATTGTCCTTGTTCAGGGCTACAATTTGATATATGGTACGCTCAAAACGGATAACGGGTGAATGAGAAATCGCTTTTCGAAGTTTACCCGTTAGAATGAAAAAACTGGGAAAAAGGATGAGTTTCTAGTGTGTTAATTTCCCACACCGGAAAACCCAAGGGATTTGCTACCCTTTATAAAAGGACTCCCCCCTTATGAAGTTAAGATTCTTAAGGGTAAAGGATTTCTCCACGCGCGCGGGGGGGGGGGGGGGGGGGGGTGCAAATCAAATCCCGAATTCGGAGAAGAAAAACCGCGACTTGCGTGCGCGGGCGACTTGCGGACACGAATGTCGTCCAAAAATCTATCTCTCAAGAGATACGACTAATTTTTGTTTTCATCCCGAAACGTTTAATTTTTTCCCAGCGGCAGAAGTGCTCGGACAGAAGCCTTTCTTCCCGAAACGTTTAATTTTTTCCCAACGGCAGAAGTGCTCGGACAGAAGCCTACGGATCAGAACACCTCGTTGGTGTTCTGATGGCAGAACCCCTCATGGGGTATTCTGATGGCCGCCCATCAGAGATGGGGTATTCTGATGGCCGCCCATCAGAGTTGGGGGTACTCTGATGGCCGCGGATCAGAGTTGGGGTCTTCTGATTGGCCTCCGATCAGAACCCCTCCCGGGGTGTTCTGATGGAGGACTTCTGTCGCACTTCTGAAACGTTACAACAATTAATGCCCAACATTCTTATCTTTTAATGCAGCGTTAAATGGACAGTTCATGGACGATTCAATGCCCAACGGCCTGGTCATTTATGTCCAACGTTCAGGTCCATTAATTCACCATTTACACACAACAAATCCTCCTATATAAAGGCTGGCAGGTGGTTTGCAACATCACACGTTCTTACACACGATTTTACACGAATCCATACACGTTTTAGCTCTAAAAACACACTGCTAGCATTCTGAAAAATTCCTGAGTGTTCAGACTTGTTCTCGTTCGCTGGAACTTTTGTTTGTGTGCTCAAACATTAGTTCGTAGTCATCGTATCCTGGGAAACGATTGTTGCAACGCTCCTAGCACCGTGGGAGGCAACAAATACGTTTTAAGGACATCGTGCGTAGCACGAGCTTTGAGTAATTCTGCTTCATCTCGTTTCTTGTTTTCTCTAGTCATTTTATTTAATTAATTTATTTAATTAATTTTCTTTATTTTCCGAATTACACCCAACAATAATCGCTATTAAGATTTTCAGAATGCGACCTTAAACCATTCTTTCCATATCTTTTGATGGGATTATCCAAATCCAGTTAGGTGTGTGTGAAAGTGCCCTAATTGCTAATAAGAGATTAGTAGTGATTAGGGAGTCTTACGCTCGCTCGTTTGGCAATAGCTTAGAAATTTGTCGCATGAGAAATCAACCTGGTTCTCTAGACTGGATTGTTGCGAAATCAATCCATATTCCCTTTTTGTCATTGGTTCGAAAGAATCACTTAAATTTATCTTTATTTCGGTCGCAATTTATTTCACTTAAATCTCGCACATTCACATTTATTTTAATTATTTTAATCATTGGATTCAATCATTAATTCCCTTTTTTCGTCCATGTGGAGACGATACTCGTACTTATATCCCATACTGCTACACATAGTTTAAGTACGAGAAAACTCACATCACGCGTTGGATTGTATAATAATCAAAATAAGTAAGACTGAAGTTACATTTCTGTTTGAATTGACTGAAATTACTGTAGAGAACTATTTTAACGATTTTTCATACAATTTATTCTTTATTTTCTTAATAAAATATACTTTGAATATAATTTTCTCATCATTCACCAGATCGATTCACCAATTTAGTTGTTTCAGCTGATTCACCATCATATTATTATCTTACTAAATGAGTTCTTATTTTGATTAACACATAAACGAAATCGAAATTTGTATTAGAAAAAAATTGATTGATAAGCATGATATGTTGACATAAGGGTCAATAAACCGGATCTATAAGTTCTAAGAAATATTTCCACGGGAGCTACTACTTTTCAATGATAATATTATCTTTTGAAGACAACCTTCTACTGTGGTGCATTTATGGAAATATTGGTAAATTAAACTCGTGTATTCCTATATTGCTTTGAGGCTCTTGATTAAAGACAAATGTTGTTTTGAACAAATATCAAGTCTTTTGCAAGCTTTGAATACATGCATCTTATTTTTAAATTAATTACATAAATTCAAATATCTTAGAATGGAGATTGGTGGATAATAGAGTATCCAAACTATATAATTTATGAGTGATTAGAGCTAAGAAGTGAACAAGAAGAAGATGAATAGCGTATTCAATGTCTAAAATATTGGTTATGTGTTAGGGTTTACAAAGCAGTATACATAGGAAAGTCCGGGTCTAGGCCTCTAACATGGCCCTGACAGGCCTAGTTACATAAAATGTCTGATAATATACAAAAGGGTAAAGTACGAAAAAGGTACTTGTGGTTGGGTCCGTTTTCGATCAGATCAAGTCACGTGTTTCATTCTTTATCAAAGTGGTTCATGTGTTTGAATTCCGTTATCACAAGAGGGTCACGCCATTACAAACGTCTGAAAAAGACCGTTAAGAGTAACTCCGATTTTCAAAAGTACCCGAAAAATTAAAGGAAAAATATCAAAAGGTGTGCCTCAATAAGACGACCGTCAGGCCATCTTTCTTTTTTGTATTCAGCCATCCTTGTCACCGGAAAGTCCACTGAAAAAGTGCTATTAGAGAAATCTTTTTTAAAAAATAATTCAAACAAATATGAAAAATCCAAAGGCGAAGGTGGTTTGAAGGTCATTTGACGAGGCGCACCTTTCGGTATTTTTATTTTAATTTTCCGGGCACTTTTGAAAATCGGAGCGACTTTTAACAGTCTTTTTCAGACGTTTTTAACGGCGTGACCCTCTTGTGATAACGGAATTCAAACACATGAACCACTTTGACAAAGAATGAAACACATGACCCTATCTGAAAACGAGCCCAACCACCTATACTTTTACCTATAAAAAATTAATCTAGAATACTCAAATAATATGTACAATGGGAAATTCTATTTACACACCCCCATTTACTAAATACATCCACAATTTTTTTAAATTCCCATTACACTCTTGTTATGAGACCCGGCTTAACAGCTTCACACTCACATATCCAAAGGCCAATGCCGCAAACCCTCACTCAGTAATGGGGATTCGGATCCTCTGCCATAAGGCAGAGTACCTTGCGGCATCCGACGGCAGGGAGTAGGGGTGGGTTCGGTTCTTACGGTTCGGTTTTGACCTAAAACCAAATACATAATCAAAGTAAAAAGTTCGGTTTGATTTCGGTTCGGTTTTACACTCCAAAACTTGAAATCACGGTTTGATTGGTTCGGCTTGTTTCGATTCGGTTTTGGTTTTTTTGGTTTTTTACCAAAAAATTGTCACTTGATTTAAAATTGATATAATACTTAAAGGGATTAAACATATTACATAAAGAATGCAAGCACAATAAAACAACAAATAAAATAAAAACGAGAAGAGATAAATATGTCTTGAATTATATGAGTATGCGAGATAGATAAAACTGTATATATTATTGATTTAATTTGTTTGTGAGTAGTTCGAAAAAAGTTCATGAATATATACGTTTTATGTGATATAGTTGAGATGAATATTTATCGTTTTATCAATATAAAATCATTAAATTATCTAAAAATAAAAGTTAATTACTACTAATAACTAGTAAACACATTATCATCATTCAATATAGCTACATTATTACAGACAATGAATGTGTAAATGAATTTATAAACTAAATTAAATTAAACATGACACAAACATTACTTCTCTAACACAAGAAAACCAAAGATTGTTGATGATATTAAGATTAATTAGAATTAATGCTTAACAATTAACATACAAATTTCATAAAGTAATATGAAAATAGATAAAATAAACTGGATTGACTTATTCTGTTGAATTATGACAAAATTATATTTAAAATATATTTTATTAATAAAATAAAGAAAAATTATATAATAAATAGCTAAAATGGTTTTCTATAGTGACTTAAGTCAATTTAGTCAGAAAAGTAACTTTAACCCTAATATATTAATTATCATACAACTCAACACGCAAAATCAAAAGTCTCATGTTTGGTGAAAAAATGACAGATAATACTGATAAGCCGAAAAACATGGTCATGGCCAAACTGGTTCTGAATTTGGTTGAATCGGATGATTTTGCTGAAATTTATGAAGTTCTTTGTTGAAGTGGCTGAATTGACTGGTTCTGTTAAATTACGAAAAAAAATATATTTAGGAATTATATAAAATAAAGAATAAAATATGAAAGAAGATAAAATGGTTCTCTGCGGTTGCTTCAATGAATTTAGTCAGAAAATTAACTTCAACCTTTTTTATTTGCATTGATTATTATATTGCTCAGCGAACCAAATCAAAAGTTACATATTTTATCAAAAGTTACATTTTACTAGGCAATAAAATAATCTGTAATTTTAAATTTCATCCACATTAAGTTAAAAAAAATAATGTAGTAAGACGTGCCATTTGTTTTCTCCTATGCATCCGGTTATACGAAGTAATAGTGCTATGTACGTACTACTCCGTTGAGTTGATGCGCGTGCTCTCTAAGGAGCCCGTAACGGGTATTTTAAAATTCCTGAAGAAAATAATTACATAAATATGATCAAAATAAATATGGTTTACGAAAATATGACTAGTTACTAGAGTAGTAATGAAATCATAGTAATTCATGTTCACATTTTGTACTTAAGTTACCACAACACTACCTTGTAGTAATGAATAGTCATATTTATGTAAATAAGTTTTATTTTAATAATATTCTTGTAAAAAAAATCCTTTTTGCACTATTCACATATCCTACCTTGACTATATTTTATTATAAATTTTAATAAAAAATTTTGTTAAATTCTTCTCATTCTAAATTTTCAAAATATGAATTTTTTAATTTTTTTACTAATGAGGAATGAAAGATATTAATGGTCAAACTCGTGCATTGGCAAACGTGAAATGTTGACTGTTGCAATTAAAAAGGAACGGAGGAAGTAAATGATATCTGATAAGTGTGTATGGACAACTGCCTAGACCATATAATCTTGAGACCTGGGAATCTGGGATCCGAGAACATTTTGAATTTGTAAATATGATTCGAAGTTCTAGACTTCTAGTAGGCATGGCAATGGGTCGGGGCGGGCGGGTATTGCAAGACCCAGACCCGCCCCGTTACTTGGCGGGGCGGGTCCGCCCCGCCCCGTGACCTGCACGAGTCCAAATTTGTTGACCCATGACCCGCCCCATGCGGGGCGGGACGGGTCCGCCCCGCCCCACCGCAACCTAATTAGCTAGTATGTATTTTTATTTGTGGGAAGTTGTTACCAATTGAATCTACATAATGTTTATCTCTAAATAATAATTAAAAATCAATATATTAAATCAAATTCATGATACGTTAAAAATTTCAAAAATTAAGAAAAAATTACTCAAACTTGAATAGTTAATCTAATTAGTTATATTAATAATTGAATATATGTATTAAAATTCTATATATAAAGAAGACATTGATAATCTGTCGTGCATCTCATTATAATATATATTCATATATTAAAAGATCAAAGAATTTATGATTTATTGTATACACACATATGTATGTTGAAGTATCTTTGTAGTATAATTTAAGAAAAAGTATGTATACTTATATATTGAGCGGGTCGGGGCGGGTCGGGGCGGGGCGGGTCGGGGCGGCACGGGTCAATTCTAATACCCGGACCCGCCCCATTGTATAGGCGGGGCGGGGCGGACCCGCCTCAAATGTCTCGGGCCGGGACAGGTCATTGCGGGTCGGGTTTTTTTGACATCCCTAACTTCTAGTAACAACTTCGGTGGTACATGTCACCAAGTAAAAAGTACTTCAAATATTCGTCGCACAACCTAAAAAGCATCGCAATTCGCACACCAAGAAACATTCACTTATATAGAGCGAATAATTGATAAGATGTTGTGAGCCGTTATTAGCTATTTACCGACTATCATTTTCTTATGGGGTGGGTCACCTGCCGATAGAACAAAGTTTATTGGACATTCTTGGTGTATATTGTCTGTGGACACAAAAAATTTGGCATCAACTTCTGCCCCATGTTTTAACGAATTGTGTACAACTTTGTACAACTAATGTATACTAAGCATTTTCCAAGTTTATTATGTATTAGAAAAAGTGAAAAACAATTTAAAGCATTTATTTATGATTTCAATTTTAGTTGAAGTGTTTAATTTTAAACAGAAGTTATCGCTTCAAAAAACTCATTTCAACTACGTAGTATATATTTTTGCTCAAACGTAACTTAAGCAATTTATGCCTCAAAACTGATTTTCCTTTTTTCTATTATACAAAAAAAAGTATTTTTCACTACAAACTTTGGCTATGTTTGGCACGTTAAGCTGAAACTGGAGGCTAAAGTCTGAATTAAGGGCTATTTTCTGAATCAGAGACTATTATCTGGAGCTGAACTTCGAATTAAGGAAGTGTTGAATCTAAATTCCAAAGTGAATGAAGTAGACCAGTTTGGCAAAAAGAACTGAAAATGTGACTGAAAAATATAAAATTACGTTAAAGGACATTTAGTATTACATATAATAGAGTAAAATATTATTTTTACGGAGTACTAAATATTACTTCTACATTCACCGAGTGGGGTACTGTTGTTTTTTGTAAAGGTACATTTCAGAGCAGGCACATATGGCCGATTACATCAGGCCATCTGAACAGAGTAACTCCAAACATTTGATCATGAGAAAACTCATAAACGAACACGGAAAAGAGACACGGAAATCTACATTACGTGCATTGACGATCGGTCTAAAATCAAGCAGAAATAACGGCAAAACACAAATCCAATAAAGGAGAGGAAGAGTGTGGAATTAATATATATTTTGTTCGTTGATGAAGATGAGCTGTAGCGTAGGATTCTGAATGGCTATTTGGAAAAGTAAGAGAAGAGCATGGTAGGAGATTACAATTTGTCGGACAAAAGAGAAGGATAGTCGGCGAACCCAAAAAGGATAATTTAGGTACTAACTTACCGGCTGAACCCAAACGCTTGAGGGACAAACATTTTCAATAAGTTCCGTTTTTCCAGCTTCAGCTAACTTTAGCATTCCTAGAGGTGGTTCGGTACGGTATACCGAATATTTTATCGCATACCTTTACCATACCGTAATCTTTCGGTATGCAAAAATACATACCGTTACCATACCGAAATTTCACCATACCGAAATTTCGGTATGATAAGGTACGGTATCGGTAAATTATCATGATTTAATATAACAAATTATTATATGTCAAATGAAATAAAGAAAATCAATGCTAATAGTGATATACTAAAATCATTAATGAAATTAATTACAAAATACCAATGAGATAACCTATTTGTGTTCTATTCAACTTTGAACAAAAAATATTATAAATATGTATAGATGTATAGATATTTCAACACATGATATATGAAGATAACAACACATTCTGCTAAAATAATTTAAACAACATAAATATATTTAAAATAACATGGATCTCCAATAAAAAGTATAAATACTTCAAGAAACATGGATATAAAGTGATTTATCCTTGAATTAGTGTTGTGTTTCTAGTTATTTTTATAAGTTTAAGAAAAATATTGGCTTGGAATTACGGTATGACGGTATACCGGTATACCGTTTATTTCCAAAATATATATTGATACCAAACCAAAGTAATTCGGTACGGTATCATACCGTACCAAAAGTGTCGGTATACCTAACATTTCGATAAATTCAGTATTTTTTGATATGATAAGTCCGGTATACCGAAGTTTCGGTATTTTTTCCCACCCCTAAGCATTCCTACCAAACAATGCTACTTTTATATTTATTAGCTGAACTTTAAAAAATCCAGCCGATTATGGGCTGAAGTAATGCGCCGAACACAGCCTTTAGCTTTTATTGTTTTAAGTTACTGATATTTCCAAACACGATTGCGTATCAACTTTTGTTGATAAGTAAATATACAAATTCATGCACAATCGGCCGTCTTTTATGAGATGCAATAGGTGCTTGGCATCAAAATCCACTCTTGTAGGGGTCTCCAAAAATGTAGAATGTAGTATTAATTATATGTTAACTTTTCTAGATTTTATGTATTATTCAAGATTCAAAAGATATATATCTTTAATTAGATTCTCTAATTTGTGTACTTTAAACATCATAAAAATTATATTTCATTGAATTATCTAGTCTATATGTATTTCATTGTAAGTTTTGTATTTCGTTTTGTTTTAGGGGGGCCTCAATTTGTCATTTAGAATCGGGGCCTCCAAATTCATTAATTAGACGGCCCTAAAATCAACGGATTGAAAAAGCCATAGTCGTTGACGTTAATGCTTTCATAAAAAATTATATGCATCTTTTTCGGTGGAAAAGCCTAAGTGTGCAAAAATGTACTAATATACTAGTATGATCTGATATGGACACTTATACAGTACCAAGAATGAACACTTATACAATTACAAGATTGACACTTGTATGATTATTACAAGATTTTAATTGTCACATATAGTGTCACTTGTATAAATACAAGATTTAATATGTGAACTTAATTTATATTGTCACATATATTATGTTCACACTTCACACAATCATATGGAGTACATATGAATATATTTTGTATGTTGTATGTTGAGGTATATTACCCCGGTCCGTTACTGTTCAGGAGCCCAAGGCATCGCCCCAGCTTAGAGCCCGAATGACAAGGTCCATTTCAGCCTATTAGGCATGTTTCGGCCCTTTGGGCCCATTTTGGGCTTACTTGGCCCATTAGGTTAGGTTTCCCCCTTTCCCTTACCCCTATAAATATGGGGCTTTCCCACATGTTTAGGGATCCTTTTTGATCCCCCTTTTCTTCTTCCTCCCTCTCACTAGAATAGCTTAGAACCCCATTAATGGGAGCTTCAATACTTGTACTATGTAATGGTGAGGAGAGACTAATGAGAATGAGAGGGCTTGGACATTAGTCTAAAAAGTCCCGTGGTTTTCTCCCTTTCGGGTTTCCACGTAAAAACTGAGTGTTCATACATATATTTACTATATCGTGTTGGATTAAACTCAACACTGGCGCCGTCTGTGGGAATCTGTCCAAAAAGATTCACGTTGTTCTTCATTTCTAAGAAAAAATCATACGAAACAACTATTGATTTCAACAAAAAAGAAAAAGTATTCTGCAAAGCAAAATAGGAGGAAGAAGATTCTGGGAACAAGGAAGAGAAATTTTAAAAAATAAACAATGATCAGGGAAGTAACGAAGCTACGAAGTCTGGGAGTTTTAATCACAATTTCCCAGATCTGGGTTGGGGTCGCCGTAGCCGCCGGAGCCATCCCCAACCACCGTGGACCATTTTGGTGTTTGTCTGCCCCGAACGAAGCTTGCTGCTGCGCCCCAGACACTTGCAACACGGTCGCAGCTGGCTCCACCGGCCTCCGTTTGAGTCGCCCAACCACCGCGGTTCCCTGCTCTCTCGCGAGGACGCCCCACACGCCATAAGAAAGGCAGTAGCTAGCCGAATTGCCCGGACAAGAAATGGATGACTGGGAGTGTAAAAGCTGTCAGTTGGGAGGTGGGCTCCACGCAAGCATCATCAAAGGCTAAAACCTTCATCATTGCTGGAGGACGAGCGGGCTTCCAAGCGGACGAGCTGCACCCGTTTTCTTCAAACCGAGCGCATACACCAATAAGACACTCCTGGGTGGCGTAGGATATGAAACATCAGCCTCAACAAGAGCTATGACCATTATATAACGTTTCCTCCCATGCAGATCCAGAGCAAAGATGAGCGTCCTCCGAAGCCAGGAGGCGCGTCGCTCAGGGGCAGAAGCCGTATCAGGGAGCCGTTCGTCCTCTCAATCAGGATGGAAAGATACTAGTTAATTCCGCACCCAGCATCCACTCGCCCGAACTGAAGGAGTCTTGAGCATCACCTAGGTCGGCCTGATTAACTGAGCTCCATTAGCGCGACTGCCAGCCAATGAAGGACGTTTGGAACACAGCCCTTTGGACGCACGGCGGATTCGGGAAAGAGTCGAAGCCCGCACGCGCATGCTCCAGCAAGAGGAAACTCCCAGACGTCCGTCCCAACATACATCGTGGGAGGCCTAACCTTCGCTGGACACCTCATGGCTCGCCGCCCAGCCGGTGGCCCGGTGCTGCACGGCATTCCACCCTAGGGCACTCATCGATCCCGCCGGGTCATCAGAGCTCACCCCTCCAAAAATTCATTCCCGAGGCCGCAACACTGGCCGCCCAGTCCTAGCCGTCCTGGGAGCACTACATTTGGATACTGCCGCCCGGTCTCCCAAGTGGTTTAATCTTGGGGCAGAATTGAGTGACCACGAACGTCGGATGCTGGCTTGGGAAAGCTCTGAATAAGAGAGGCTGAACGTCCCAGTCAACTCCATTTTGGATTGGAGGGATAACAGTGTGTCAGCAACCTCCTAGGTCCAGAGTCACTACTAGAAAATTGGCTTATAGTGACACTTTGTTAGTGACACTTTCTGCCTGAAAGTGTCACATATGTTCTTTTTTACATAAAAGTGTCATGGTTTTCTGATATAATAATATCAACATCTTATAATGACACTAGACCCGTTTTTTTTAATTTACTTAGACATTTTTACTTTATATTTTAACACTTCACTCTATTTTATCGTCAACTTCTTCCTCACCCATCCTCAATCAGCTTTACCCTCCCTTCCTTCATATGAACCCTAGCCGCCGCACTCACTACAAATTTGAACTCTACCATCCTCTTCAATTCGTTCGGTCGTAGAAGCTCAGGCGTTTGTTCGTAGAAGCTTTACCCCTCATGATTGAGCGACTATTTGACAGAGCCAGAGAGTTTTGTTTCCCGTCCGAGCAGCGGTTTCCCCCAATGTCCAGGTATGTGCTTTTTCCATCTACTCGTTCTTCATCCTTTGGAAACTTCTTCGAATTTTTCTAGAGTGTTCAAATGTTTAGGGTATTCGCAGAAGAATTGCAATTTTATGGACCTTCAGGGGGGGGGGGGATTTCGTTTCTGAGTCTTAATAGGTGGTAGCGATTATCCTTCTCCGCTGCCCAATTGATTTCCGGGTTGGTGCTTGGGAGCGACGGGAATCGGCGATTGGGGTGGAAGTGATGGCATCGTCCCCTGTAGATGATGGTGCGCGAGCCATCGTCCGATTCCTGTGTTTGGGGTTGATGGTGTTGAAGACGCTGAACAAAAAGTATGTGTTGTTCCTTCTGAATGATACACAATTTCATTGTTGGCTCCGTGTTTGGACTTCGTAGTTTCTATGAGTCTGCATTTTTATTCACCTACATGGTCTAATTTATTTTAAATGTGTTTGTGTGTAAATGAATGAAAAAGTAAAAGGTTTCTGTAGTTAGTCTAAATTAACTGAATATCAAAATGTAGCAAGTGTAGTGTTTGAGAAAAGTTCTCAAAGAGTTAATGAATTTTTTAAGTTTATAGAAACCATAATCTTGAAGTGAAACATGTTCTAAGAACCAATGTGTTCCTTCTTTGTTTTTTTGGAAGTACAGGTTATGTATTCTGTTAGCAAGAGGCTAAATATATCAAGGCAAGAAGCTTTCTAGTGGCATTCAAGTTTGTTTACATTTAGGGAGAGGTATACTTGGATGGTAAAAGTGTTCTTTTGAAAATTTGTATTGTGAATACCTTATAAGTTTTAGGAACCTAAATCATTTTTTTAATTTCTTTTCATGCTGACCCACAATTGTTTCAACAGCCCGGTGCAACAAAAGTGTCACGAGATTCGGGAAAGCACAGAGAACGTCTATATCATCAAAGGCAAGTATGAGGCATATATGTATGATGTATCTCAAAGTGATGCAAATATATTATATTGATGTTGCCCTGGAAGAATGAACTGAATCAAATTAAGCATTTATATGCATTGTTATTTGCAATGTAAGTAATATCTTTCATTTTTAATTGCTATTTTTTTTAAATTTGTGCTCTTCATGGAAGATTTTAAATAAAAATTTAAGAATTTGTTTTTATTTATTATTTTGTAGGTGGTAAGCGTAGTATATTGATTCCCTAAACATCATATTTTCCTACAGATTTCTTAGGCAATAAAGTGTTTCTTTTGTTTGCAGATTTGTTATCATCACTTATTTAATGTATTAACTTACTACTCTGTATTATTTAGCTAGCATATTTTAGGTTTGTTGTTTTTTTGTTTGATAAAAGAATTTCAGCCAAGACCATCCCCTGTGCATCCCCTTGTGGACCCAGTTAAGGACCATCCCATCTATGTGTATATTTACTACTTAGTGTTCTACTCCGTATATTTCTAAATTGTTGTTTCCATTTCAGGTCATACTTATTGGAAAGTTAGTAAATTTTGTCTGGAGCATGAATTTAATCAGGTTCAGTATCTATATGCACATTGTCAGGTTTTTCTATCAGCGGTAAGTAGTTCTTTCCGGGAAACAATATTTTTGACCTCTTTCAGTTTGCAACGAAGTTACATCTGTAGTATAATACTAATCTTCAAGACGGAATTGTAATGTTTTCTCTATTTTTCCCTCTCCCCTTCTCCTTCATATTCCCAAAACACTAATAGCAGCTTTCCAAAACGTTCCTCCCCTTCTGATTTCAGAAAGCTGTGAGACAGTTGACAGGAGAGACCTGATTTTAAAACCCCTGTCTCAGTGTATGCTGGAGAATGCACCTGCTCGGAAATTCTGGCACAATTCTTGGGCAGCAGCTTCTGTCCGAATTCGATCCACAGTCCGAATTTTGAGGAGGTAAGCGGTATGCCTCTTTGGGAGAGGTCTTGGTCTGGTCCCCCTCTCCTTTTTGTATCATTTGATTTTTAATAAAATAACGGCAAATGTTCTCCGGCATTTGCCCCATTGGATGCGGTGGTTTGCCTTCTGGGTTAAAAAAAAATATGCACATTGTCATTTGCACTGTAAGTGTTGTCCTTCTATATGAATTGTTAGTTTTTTATTTTTGTGTTCTTGACTATTTTGTTAATCTATTGTGTTAACATTACAGTGCTAAGTTCAGTTTGTTGTTTAGACCTTTTTAAATTACTAGAGGTATCTGGAGAGATCATTATGATGGATCTCAATTATCATGCTATTGAGAAAGTAGTCATTAGAAAACTACATATATGAAATGTCATTATTATTACTTTTGTAATACAAGAAATGTTCTGTTTAATACTACGTACATAGTTTAACAAAGTGGTACTTTCCTAATTTATTTTGTGTCAGGATACGTCTGTATTATTACTTAATTAAAAGTTTGTAACTTTGTGTCACTATATATTTTCAGGAGGAATGCTCAAAGTTCAGGTGTGTATGTTTTCCTTTTTAAATACAAACCACACAATTTTCATTTGTTATTGACGAAATGCAAAACTGAGAAAATAAGGGATAGGAGTAATACTTTTCTCATGTGGTGTGATAGTTGTTGGCCTGTGCATTGTATGTTTAGCTATACAGATTGTGTATGAACATCATCTTATAAACAATATGGTTGTGTATGCATGAAAGAGTTATGATGGTGGAGAAGTTCAAAGTGTTTATATGTGATGATAGATTTGTGAATTTCTCAACTTCTTTATCTTCAAACAGGATTGGGATCTCTGGGTCTGATGACATCTGTCTTGGCATGCTACTATGCTTCAGGTTTATTTATTAATACTATAAGATCATTGCTGAAATAATTTGAGTTAGATTATTGCTAAGATTATAACTCCTAAATTAGTAGCAACAATATTTTGGCGCTCTCACATAAACATTATTCATTGTAGCTATCTAATGTAACTTGATTTTGTTTCTTTCAGGTATTGAAAAGCTACCAACAAGTAGAAGCTAATGTTGAAGATCAACCAATTTAGTCATAGGTGGAGTTTATAGCAGTTAAAAGATCTCAAATTAGTTTATTATAGATTTAGTTGAGTTTGTGTTGGAATATGTATGACATTTGAATTGTAAATGATAATACTTTTTATTTTCAATAAAGCACCTTTTGATTTTTCATACATTGTCATTTTTATTTGTCATGTAATAATCTATATTTCGTGTGTATAAATAATTATATATAAGTATAAATATACAAATATATAATGAACATTATGTGATACCAATGTATCATAAATTTAATTGATACTAAAGTGTCAAAATATAAAGTGATATTGTTTTATCATATATTTTTATGACACTTTAGTGTCATAAATTAGTGACACTTTACCAGTGACACTAAATTTAGTGTCACAATTCCCGACCTTCTTTGACACTTTTCTAGTGTCAGAAAAACTTTTTGTGACACTTATTTAGTGTCACTATAGACCATTTTTCTAGTAGTGAGTGATGTACCCAGCGGACCGCTTAATGAGTGCTCTACGCCCGGCCAAGTTTCATCTGGAGTATACCGCTCGGCCTCCGGAGAGCTTCAGACCGGCAGGGGGCGTTCGTGCTTTCAACGCCAGATTTACTCCAGACGACTCGGCCCTGGGGGCAACTTCCGAATGACAAGAAGGATCGCCGCCCGAGGAGGAGATCCGGCAGACGGGGACGCTCGTCTCTTTCACTGCTGATTGCTGGCCTGCTGCGATAGTAATGGAAACCCATTTTGTTGGGGAAATTTTAACCAAGTCAAAATTGGGGAAGGGAGCTCAATGTCATTGTACCTGGTCCACCTCCGTACTAAGCTGGCCGAACGTCTGTTTCTCAGAGCTAAGTACCACCTTTCTTTTACTAATTAAAGTGTTAGTAAGGATAATGTTGAGGTTAATTCCTTCAACCCTTGGACCCAACACGTAAGCCCAAAGATTTCGAGTGGAGTAAGTGTGTGGATATCTAGCCCAACAACTTTCGGATGGATCAGGAAACAAGGGAAATAGCAGGCAATGTAAATAGGTATTATTAACTTCGTAATAACTCCCCTAAGTACAACCTACTTGCTAAAAAAGGCACGTCGGCCGTTCGTCTTACAAGGCAGTAGAAATGCTGCGAGTAAGATTACAATAGCTAGAATGCTAAGAATAGAAAGTTGCCAACCCTTTACAATGAAATAAATGCTTCTATTTATACCCACCAATGGGCAGGTGGCTGCGCTGACGTGGCAGCCTGTGGAC
This sequence comes from Cuscuta epithymum, assembly GCA_945859915.1. NCBI lineage: Eukaryota > Viridiplantae > Streptophyta > Magnoliopsida > Solanales > Convolvulaceae > Cuscuta > Cuscuta epithymum. Next base: position 1,296,268 of record CAMAPF010000063.1, read on the forward strand.
CGCTGGTGCCCCAACTACCAAATCTTCAGCATTAAATGCACTTCCCGCCAGAATCTAGGCTTCCCGCCTAATCAATGGGGACGTTCGTCCACCCGGGAAGTGAGTTGGATCCCCCCAAGTGACCCTCAGGAGATACCGGCTGTTCGTCTCCTGGCCTTGATAGATACTCACCATGTGGACTGGGCCTCCTCCGATGACTATAGGCTTGTCATGGGGACGTTCGTCATCATCCCTGGTGGCCCGCGGTCCTGCTCCTTATCCCTACATTGACGTTCGTCGGGAGGAGCCGCTGGGCCTGAACCCCCAACCCCAGACGTTCGTCCATCCTCAAGGAACATGGGCCTGTGGGCCGGCCTAGTGTTCTAACTGGACGTCCGTCTGGCAAAATGGGTTAGTGGGCCGGACCTCGGCTTGGGCCCTTAACCCAACAGATAATATCGTGGTTATTTTCATGTCATTATTTAACAGGGCTTAAAATGTCCCAAAATTAAATAAAGCCGAGCGAAGCTCAAGGATGAGCTTCCATGAGGTTTTTAATTTAATAATTAGGAGATGAGCCGGGTCGAGGGTCATCGTACCCCAATGTGGACGCTCATATCCGGAAGAACTAGGTGATGGGCCGGGCCGAAGGTCATCGCACTCCGAGGCCGACCGTCATGCCCGGAAGAGCCCCAAGCCGACCTACAAAAAAAAAGTGTGCACATACATATACATATTGTCTGGCCATTTGGCCGCGTTACTATGTTCATTGTGCAGATTAAGATCTTAGTCAGATAAGAGATGATGCTCAAAATGAACCTTGGTGCCAAGGGCTTGGGGACGAGCATCCTCCTCCCGGAGGCCGAGGTTCTAAAGAGAACCATCAAGAGCCAAGGGCCGTGGACGAGCATCTTTCACCCCGGATGCCGAGGGCCCGAAGACAATCATCTATCGTCCAGTGGCCTAGGCCCGGGGACGAGCATCTTCCACCCGGAGGCCGAGGATCTAAAGAAGACCATAAAGAGCCAAGGGTCGTCGACGAGCATCTTTCACCCCGGATGCCGAGGGCCCGAAGACGATCATCTATCGTCCAGTGGCCTAGGCCCGGGGACGAGCATCTTCCACCCGGAGGCCGAGGATCTAAAGAAGACCATCAAGAGCCAAGGGTCGTGGACGAGCATCTTTCACCCCAGATGCCGAGGGCCCGAAGACGATCATCTATCGTCCAGTTGCCTAGGCCCGGGGACGAGCATCCTCCACCCCAGAAGCCGAGCGTCTAAAGAAGACCACCAAAGGCCAAGGGCTTGGAGACGAACATCCTCCACCCCAGAAGCCGAGCGTCTAAAGAAGACCACCAAAGGCCAAGGGCTTGGAGACGAACATCTTTCACCCCGGATGCCGAGGGCCCGAAGAAGATCATCTATCGCCTAGTGGCCTAGGCCCGGGGACGAGCATCCATCACCCGGAGGCCAAAGCCCGGGGACGAACATCCATCACCCGGAGGCCAAAGACTGGGGACGAGCATCCCCACCCCGGAGGCCAAGGGCATTGAGGCGCGCAACACATCCTGAGACCGAGCATGCCCAGGCTGAGCATGTTGAGGTAGAATTGTCCCAAGGAGACCCAGCCTAGCATCTGGAGGTCGAACGTCTCTAGGAATAGGCCGAGGATTGTCGCTGTATGACGACTCCGAGGTCTGCTACCGGGTCGTGCATCAAGAGCAAGGACACATCTAGGCCGAGTTCCTAAGGGTCGAACGTCCAAAGGAAGTTGAGTCGGGTTTCTATGGACTAATCTTCCTAAGCATGTCGGGCCGAGCATCCAGAAGGAAAATTCCAGAGCCCCAACAACGAGAGATCGAGCAGGCTGACCGTCAAGGGGCCGAACGTCCAAGGAAGCCCAGCCTAGCATCTGGAGGTCGAACGTCTCTAGGAATAGGCCAAGGATTGTCGCTGTATGACGACTCCGAGGTCTGCTACCGGGTCGTGCATCAAGAGCAAGGACACATCTAGGCCGAGTTCCTAAGGGTCGAACGTCCAAAGGAAGTCGGGTCGGGCATCCGTGGGCCGAATGCCCCAATCCAAGGCATTGAATTAAGCCTGTGCTCCGAAAGCCGAGGTCATGTGCAAAGAAGGCAGAGGAAGAGCGTAGGCAAGAGTATACTTTCTCGAGCAGATTCGCACGCTCACTACTCAAGAAATTGGGGGACTTGTGTTGAGGTATATTACCCCGGTCCGTTACTGTTCAGGAGCCCAAGGCATCGCCCCAGCTTGGAGCCCGAATGACAAGGTCCATTTCAGCCTATTAGGCATGTTTCGGCCCTTTGGGCCCATTTTGGGCTTACTTGGCCCATTAGGTTAGGTTTCCCCTTTCCCTTACCCTATAAATATGGGGCTTTCCCACATGTTTAGGGATCCTTTTTGATCCCCCTTTTCTTCTTCCTCCCTCTCACTAGAATAGCTTAGAACCCCATTAATGGGAGCTTCAATACTTGTACTATGTAATGGTGAGGAGAGACTAATGAGAATGAGAGGGCTTGGACATTAGCCTAAAAAGTCCCGTGGTTTTCTCCCTTTCGGGTTTCCACGTAAAAACTGAGTGTTCATACATATATTTACTATATCGTGTTGGATTAAACTGTATTAAAAAAAAACTAAAGTAATTAAGTTTCTCATTACAAAACATATCTTATTGAAGTTGGGTCAATCTAATAATAGTGGCAAATATATTCTGGGTTCAAAATAGTACGACAACCAGATACCATTTTAGCTTTTCACTGCCCCAAGTTCGCAATTCAACCTAAACCCGACCTGTTTCTGCCCCTAGAAATAATGGAGTGATAAAGCACGTATATATGCCTAGGGCCTAAAATTACCAAGCATATTTACATACTTCTTTATTTACCAATACCGGACATGTTTCTACCCCTAGAAATCTCTCGCCATTCACTTAAAAAATATTCTCAGATTTCGAATTCTCAAGTTCAATTGCACCGCTGGAAAAATTTTGGAGAATCACAAACGAACCAGTCCACTTAGACTTTGTTTTTCCTCGAACAAATTTAAAACGAGAGTCAATGCAAGCTAAGCGACACCACTTTCTAGAATGAAGAATATGATGGAGTACTTTATTTATTTACTTTTGAACGAAGAATATTTACATAGTATAACATTGATCTTTTTGTATTTCCATGTGTGGAAGTGATAGTAAAATATATTCTCCTTCTAGTTTACATTGTAAAACATTCCTTATATGCTTTCCTTAAGAAAATAATATAGAAAATAAATAGTACTTTTTTTGTCTCACAATAAATTCTTTTTTTTGAATTCGCCAATTCTTGAAAAATGGGTTTTTATCGACTCTCCAAGTCTGTTTTTCCTCAAAAGTATGGAAAAGAAAAATTAAAATTATATACTCCATGTGTACTCTTATAGTGATAAAAGCATACTCTATCACACAAATATGATCAAAAACAAAAGTGAAAGCTGTATTTTGGGGCATCACAAAAGAAAATTGAGATTGTAATTGTGAGAAGGATTGTGAATAATTAAAAAAGACAACTAATAAAACATTTTTCACATAATATTACTCCGTCCCAAAAACAATTTTTCACTTTCACTTATATGGATGTCTCAAAATAAACTTTCAATTTTCATAAAAAGAAAATTATAAATAGTGATCATCACAACTATGTTACTTTCTTTTCTTTTACTTCATTAGGAAAAATCACCCCTATCTTTGAGGTAGTAGTTAAAATTATTCTTTTTTTTAATAAAAAATATTAGCGCCGCTTAATGTACAGTACCACTGGATTAATGGTATATATACGGCTGAGGGGCTTCTCTTAAAATCCGAACACCAATTAAGCAAGCTAATAACAAGACAATTAGTGAGATATGGGCAACGGCTACTCTAATTCTCAATTCCGGATGGTCCCATTCAACAGAACAGCAGCAGCCCAGAAGCAGCCTTCAGTGAATTCTGCCTTTCATTCTCCCACACCAAACAAGCCTTTAGCCGATTCTGCCTTTCATTCTCCCACACCAAACCAGCCTTTAGCCATTTCTGGCTTTCATTCTTCCACACCAAACAAGCCTTTAGCCATTTCTGACTTTCATTCTTCCACACCAAACAAGCCTTTAGTCACTGCCTTCCATTCTTCTTCACAATGGAAAAACCACTTTAATGAATCAAAGAAATCCAACAAACTGGTACGTACATGCCTCCCAACTATCATACTACGTAATGATTATAGAAATGACTTCAAATAGGACTAAAACTATGACAAAAACTCAAAATAGGACTTGCTATGTTTTTTTTTTCAAAATAGGACTAAAGTAGTCCTATTGGAAGCATACCCATTTCTTCCTTCTATTCTTACCCCTCATTTAAATATTAGTAAAAGATAGCTAAAAGTCATAATCAATGTTTAATTCAGGATAAATCCGAAAAATTTCAATAATTCGTATAAAAATAATTAAAAAATTAATAAAATTTTTATAAAATAAAAAATAAGATTTTTTTTTAATTTTTTTTTGAAAATTAATAAAAAACAGTAAAACTCCATAAAAAAAATTAAAAAAAATATGGATACCTTTCCCACCGCCTGTACTACCTCCCTGAACCACCACCTCCGTTCGGTGTAAAAAATGCCACTATTTTTTAAATTCCACAAAAATGACATATTTCTCTATGAGAATGCCAACATTTTCATTCTGCCAACTTGAATCCTTTTGACTTTTGCCAAAAATATGACATTCATAATTTTTTTGGCATTTTTTTACCCCGGTGACAGGTGGTGGTACCGCCTCCCTGCACCACCACCTCCGACCGTTAAAAAAAAGGCATATTTCCTATAACTTCCATTTTTTTCGGAAAATGCCAAAAATATGGCATATTCCTCTTTGACAATGCCAACATTTTTTTCTGCCATCTTAAATCATTCTGAATTATGCCAAAAATATGGAATTCATAATAAATTTGGCATTTTTCCCCAAATGACTAGAGGTGGTGGTGCTGGGGCGGCAGAGGCAGCGGTGGCAAAAAAAGAAATTTTATTTTTTTTAATTTATTTTTATTTTTTTTCGAAATTTATTATTATTCAAAATATTTTTATTAATTTTTTGGTATATTTTACGAATTTTTATTATTTTTTATTATTTTATTATGAATTAAAACATTCCAATAGGTATAAGGGTATATTTGTCCAAGACACACATAATTAGTCCTATGGAAACATAGTTTATTTTTTGGTCCTATTTGTGCAAAGTGAATGATTTTTAGTCCTATTTTGATAATTAACTCTAATGATTATTATAATACGGAGTAATAATCATTATACTACGTATTTTAGTTTCCGTTACGACTTAAGACCCGTGATTCTATCCTAGCTAAGAGGTTAACCTTATATAATTTTTATTGTTTTATTGCTTTTCGGAGTGAGACAAATACTTTAACACGCCCCCTCAGTCCGACCTAGGTTGAACAGTATCAGGGTGAATAAATGAGCCAAAAGGACTCTTAACAAGCTACCCTTAATTATGGTTTCTAAACAGGCAGTCAAACCTGAAACCATGTTAAGACTTGAATTTTCATTCTAAAAGGTTAACCTGATATAGGAGGAGTAACGCAAATCCTTATATAGTGTTTTATTATTTTATAGTTTTCCGGTATGAGACAAATACTTAACAATTTCATTCACATTCTTCATAATTAACTTCATAGCAAGCGTAGTGGTTAACTATCAAACAAAAAACAAGCGTAGTTAATTCATTAATATGTCACTTATTAGGATGGTAATACATAGATATATTGGACCGGAAGTCCATAGAATCAAGGACAAAATTATATTGACTCTTTAATTACGATACGCTTGTTTGGATTAAATTGAGTTATACGACGTATATCTTTATTAAATCTTATGCAAATTAAGGTTAATGTGTGACAAGATCATTTTTTGTTTCGATGAATCTTGTCTATATTATGATCATATATGATTCATATGCTAATTAGTGTTTTATTTTTAATTGGATTGTAGATGGTTATTTACTTCACAGCTACATGGTGTGGACCTTGCAAGATCATGGAACCAGCCATCAATGAAATGGCTGAGCAATATAGGGATGTGGAGTTTGTCAAGATAGACACTGATGAACTATTTGTATGTATATAATAAATCTATACTCTCTCTACATCTTGATCATCACATAATTTAGGGAACAATCACTTTGCAACTAAAATAAAAAAAACATTGTTTGAGTAGTTATGCCCTTTTTAAAAAAATACACTCAAAATCATTGCAACTTTTTATAGAAAGCATGAAAAGTATTTTAGTATTCTCATAAAACATTTGACGCGGCACAATGTAAAATGTTAAAAAAAAGTGTAGAACAATTTGTCAAACCAACAAAATAAATAAACCAAACAATGCCTCAAGAGTTAGTTGTTCACTACTTCACTTTGACTCATGGGTTTAATAGGAAGTCAGATGAATCCGGCCTGACAAAACTATTTTCGTCAAATCGTCACAAAAACTTTGTCAATCATTATTACTAGCTTAGTAACATATTCATTGTTGTTTAGAGTGAGCAACTCCTCGCTTTAGCATTTTTATGAGGGTGTAAGAATGGAGGCTCTATAAAATATGCTTGTATACTACTCCTATATATATAGACTTGTCCACGATTTCCGGTTCTAGAATCGTTACAATAAAGTTCTGGTTCTAGTTTCATAATTTTCGTAATTGTGAACCACTGGTTCGGTTCCGGTTCAAACTCGGACAAGCGTACTCCTGTAACCCCATCATGTTATGTTTAGGAAGAGGGTTTAGGATATTAGTAATTGAATTGAAATTTTCCGATCTGACCTGCTAGATGTCTAGTTTGGTTGTTTGCGTCTAGTTTGATCTGGTCTAGGACAGAAACCAGTCTAGGTAAAACCGTAAAAGCATTCTAGTATAACTATTAAAAAATGTGAAATTGTCTTGTTGATATGAAATTTATAAAGGTACAAATGATAGAAAGACACTAAATATGACTACAATTGATATTTAACAAGCGGTTTATTACGATCTAATAAAAATAGAACGATGTTACATACTACGTAATAGTAGTACGAAGTATGAGATATGTGAAGAAGAATATTACTCCGTAGAATATAGAAGTTGGGTCATGGTTAAAAGAGTTGGCGAAATTTGCAATTTCAGTTCCATAATTTTAGGTTGTACCCATTATTGGTCTTAGGAGAACTTTTGGTCTTGTAATTAATAATAAAGTAAGAACTTTTTTTTACTGGAAAATGCACTTTATGAGAGAAAATTGACACTGCGGATGACACCTTCTTAGCCTGAAAGTCTACATTTGCCAGAAAAGTTTTTCATTTGCAAATATTTATTAATTACATGATCAAATGTGCAAATGATGAAAATTACCTGGGGCGCATTTTAAATTTTTGTCTACCTTTTTAGACTAAAACTGCAAATTGAGTTGTATACGATGGTAGTGAGAAACTAGGCATTAAAGTTTAAATTAATACTAGAAAACTTTACCCATCAACTTAGCTAGTACTTTTTCAGACCGAGTTACACTAAACAGATGAGACAAAATTAAACACAACAGTTAATTAGACCAAAAAATTCCATACTCTAATGATTAAATGATGTATCATTCTTACTCACATATTAATATACCCTTTCTTAAAAAAGTATATGATATAACTCATCATTTCGTTCTTTCTTGCTCTGGGAGATGTATGAACATTAAGGACAAATAAAAAACAAATGAAAATGTTCAAAAAAGAATGGATGGTTCTTTTATAATTAATATTTCGTTGTAGATCAGAGTAACTAATGTGTTAATGATATGGATGCAGGATGTGGCTGAAGAATTTGAGGTGCAGACAATGCCTACATTTATACTGGTGAAGGGTGAGAAAGTGTTTGAGAGGATTAAGGGAGCACAAAAAGAAGTTCTTCGAGCCACTATTCTTCAACACAAGAACTAATGATGTCTCATCTCATACCTTAAAACGTATGATCGAAATTAATGCAATAAATAACGTCTAAACACATACGTAGTACATACTACGTATTAATAAATCATATTGTCCGCCAGACGGTAGTATTAATATTGTAATCATCACAAAAATAATGATACTTTAGTTGTCATGATGAGTAGAGGCTGTAGAGCAAGTATGAATAAATTAGGGAGTATTAATTATACTTCTCTTGGAAATATACTGATGAGTGTCTATTGTTATGTTTTCATTACGTATGTGGTTAATGGTTATGATATGGTTTTTTATGATTATAATCAAGGATGTGTACTGTGTACATCAAATATATATTACAGTATAGAGTGTCACTTTATCATGTAAATATTGATAGATATATTGATACAATGATACCAACATAGGTACTGCAAAAATTATTATCTGTACGTCAAAAATAAACATCTTATGTTTTATTTATTAAAATTATTTTAATTCTTTCAATTGGCTTTAGATTTTGATTAGACTACATTTTCACCCGTGCAATGCATGGGAAAAAACATAACCACATTGTGTTAATTTTTTTTATCAACATTGAACAATTCAATAACATCCAAGATTGATAAATTATAATATACGTACAAAAGAGTGAAAAGAGAACAGAGCTATATAATAATATGTTATATATTAAATAGTTAACCAGAGTAAATGTTAACGTTTACAATGTTCCATAATCACAAAAATGATTACAGCAATGAGGGAGCAATAAATATTACTCTGTATAAACTATATATAAATAATACGGAGTACTACGTATAAATATTATAAACTATACTTATTATAAATATTTTGAATTGTATTACAAATCATATATTAACATATGAAAGAGCCCATGAAATTTCTTGCTATTCTAATTAATCATGCATCCATTAAACAACCCTTTACTTTTTTTACATATGTTTATTTGGAGTATAAAAACATTTCGGATTATTCAAACACTATTAAAATATATTTTGATTTCATTGCAAAAAAATATGTAAATTTAAAATGAAATTACTACATACCATTAAAACAAAGAGAAATATACCCCTAGTATGACTAAAACTCTCTTTTTCAATACTATGACTCCCATGTTTCCCCCCAAATTGTGTCATTAGTCAACCGACTCATGCAACCTTCCTAGCGTTTAAATTTTTTCATTCCTTCTCTACCCTCAAAGTTTTCTTACGGTAATTGATTTATCTAAGAGAAAATCCCCGAATATGGGAGTAGAACATAGATACTATGCCAAAATAGGAGTCCTACTATGTAAATCATGTTTGACACGGAATTTTTATGTAAGTGACCATAATACCCTTAATGAAAGCTAGATTATTTATTAGTTATTCATTAATTAATACGAAGCATAAAACAAAATATAAAAATAGAGTTTTACACAGGTCTAGTCTACATACTACCACACCTTGGTGCTGCCAGCCACCATCTCTTGTGCCGCCGCCGTCGGCTATGCCGCCGCAGCAGCCGCTGACGTCACCAATGTGCCGCTGCTCTCAAGAGAGTGTTCATTTGCCACTTCCGTATTTTCCAGCGCCGCCGCCTCCCTCCGGCGAGCCCTCCGCCTGGACTGCTGTGGGAGAAGCTAATTCGTGTCAGGCTTAATTGATTACAAGCAAATTTTATATTGATTTTGCTTTAATTTTATCACATCCATTTCATCAATTTTGCTTCAATTTTACGAAATCTATCTCCAGATCTGTTTTATCTAAAAAAAATTGTTGAATTTTCTACTTTCTCTTTCAATTTTGTTTTGGCTAATGTTTTTTTATATTTCATTTATACTTGACAATACAAATATAAATTTTGTAATTTTCCGGATTATTTTCTTAATTGAATCTATAATTTCTAATGTTATTTTTGCACTTATTGCCATATTTTTGCCATTTCTTTTGTTACTCAACCGGGATGGCAAACAGTGCCAAATTTTTATTATATACAAAAGACGTTATTTTTGCATTTATTGTCATTTGTGTATGGCACAAAATACATGAAGATGTCAATATTATGAATGCAAAATGACACTTTTTGCCAACATTTTGAAAACATGATATTTGTAAAATAATTTTGCCATCTTTTTTTTTTAATGCAAAATGACATTTGTTGCCAAACATTTTTAAAACATGGCATTTGTAGAATAATTTTGCCATCTTTTTTTAATGTATAATTTTCCATCTTAATACATTCAACGTACATCATAAAAATGACATAGCTTTCAAAAAACGTTTTGTAAAACAATTTGCCATCTTTCATGGAGTTAGTTCGTATTAAAAAATGACACTATGTGCCAATACTTTTACATGGAAAAACATGTTATTACTAGTATATTTATATTTGCAAAGGAATAATATTTTCATCTTAATACCATAAAAATTAGCTTAGAATAGCAATTAAGACATTTTCAGATTCAATTCACAAAATAATCTGAAACATTACAAAAATATTGTTTGAAACCAAATCTCGAAAATTATATTCTGTATTTATAAAATATGAATAAATATCAAAAGAACAAAGCTAAACAAAATTGAAAGAGAGAACAAAAAAAAGCAATAAACAAATCCGATAATAAAAATCTGGAATGAAATAGATTTAGAAAGAAAGAACATTAAATCAAAATCAAACCAAAAATTTGCTTGTTGTAATCAAGCTGCCGGACAGAAATTAACTTTATCCAACATACCAGCAAAAGTTTGCTGCACCACCTAGCTAGCGAATTAAAAAAAAAAACAGAAGGGGAAGAAGAAGAAGAAAAGAAGAAAGAAAAGAATGAAGAAGAGGAGAAGAAAATAAAACCTTACCTACGCTGATTGCCGCCGCTCGCCGGTGCCAGAATTGGGGAGAAAATATCAGCAATCAAAGCTTTTTAAACTGTCGGAAATGGAGAAGTGGGGAAAAGTAGATGGGGGGAGGAGATGAAAACAGAGAGAAGGCAGGGTTGTGGGCTTGTTGTGTGAGAAAAGGAGATAGATCTGACAGAAAGATAAGGAAAGTAATTTAATTAATTTACCAAGAAGGGTATAATGGACAAATGATACGGACCGGTTAGTTAAGAGCTCCTATTTAAGGAATAAATTAATTGGAACTCCTATTTTAGAATTTGATAATATTATCTAATTAATAGACTGCTTGGTCTTCTCATTTTCTTCCTATATAACCGGTTTTCATTACATGATCAATCCGTTTAAACAGGTAAGGAGATATTCTTGATTACTCACGTCTATGAAACTGTATATCGACGGTTATTGTTCATCGATCTCACATCCGATCTCCTGCAACCATACACTTCTTCTTCATGGAGTTTCTTTGTGATTCACACCAATCTTATCGCACCACCTAGGACCAATAAGGTGGAGAATGTTGGAGGTATTCGTCCTAGCAAGGTTTTCCTTCCATTTTATTATTGACCTGCACCCCATGTTTACTCCCACTTTGATACCTCTTGTTTTGAATATCTCCTAACCAATAATATGGCCATTTTGACTTATGTGGAGTGACCCCTTTGAGCTGTCCGCTGTTGTCCTCCTTGTCTTTGCATCACCCGTGAGTGTCCTTTGTGTTGGCCAGCCTATTATTTAGCTAGCTCCTTTCTTCCTTGTTTGAGCAGCCTGCATGAGATATTTCAGAGAGAGAGCAATGTCCTTCTTCCTTCTTCCTTTTCTTTGTCTGAGAGGGAGAGAATACCTTAATGGTAGAGAAGAAGCTTGGTGAGGTGTTATGGTCTAGCCTAGAGTGGTGTGTGAGTATAGCAAAAGGGTTGGAGACCTTAGCGCCTGAGCCGGAAAGAAATCGATCCTCAACACAGAAACTTCATGTGATATACTCATTTACAATTGAGAGTAGGTGCACCCATATGTAGCCCTTCTTTAATTAGAGGATAAAATTGATGATTAACGCCAGACCGATTATAGTCTCAATTAGTCCACACTTGAATTGACCCATATTATTTGGGCGGATTTAATTTTTCATGATTTTTCACGCCGAAGTAATGAACAATCCATTATAGAAATAAAACCACTTCTTATGATTTATAAAAGGTGACAAGTTTGATACCCATTTAAAAAATGGGGTATCATACCTTCCATTCACTTGATTGGTCCACATCGTTATATTATTTTTAATTTAGATTTAAATAATTCAACTGCAACTATCTTATTGGTCCATGTGGACAAAGGTATGATACCTTATGAGTACCATAGAAACTACCTTTATAAAAACAGCAAATCCATTATAGAAATAAAATCCGATCAGCAAATCCATTATAGAAATAAAATCCGATTTATAAAAAACAGCAAAATACATCTAGTTTTCCCGATACCACCATACGTATTTATTGCTCATCATACATAGGTCTCATGGGTATAACATACGCAGGGGCGGATCTACTAACAACTAATGGGGGCAGCTGCCCCCAATAAAGGCACACTAAATTCATTAGTTTCTTTATTAATATTAGCAGTTTAAGCATTTGCCCCCAACAAAATAAATGGATTGCCCTGCCCCCAATACTCAAAGATTCTCTTACCCGCATTAGCCTCCGAGAGGCATGTTAGCCGCACACTCAAAGCCATTATTTAAATATTTAGGCTTTAATAATTAATAATAGATATAAAAGTATAAACCTCTTCACTTTATGTTTACGGAGTATTTTTACCGTTTAAATTAATATATTTGCTATTCGAGTGTTGGCCTAATTGATACGGAGTACTTGTTCAGTTGTTCAATCCTCCGTATGTTACTTTTTTTTATCGTATTGTATTGTTTACTTGTTTAAGGTCATACATTATCTTTAACTTTTGCATACCTATGAATATTATAATTTTATTAATGTATTATAGGAGTATTGATTTACATCAATTAGATATAATTTTTTTAAAAGGATCGAGATTTAATGTTATGGATTTAACTTGGTGTAATGTTTACACTATTAGAAAATAGAAAATGTCATTACTCCCTCCGACCCACTATAATTGTTCCAGTTTTCTTTTTCCATCTATCACCATAAATTTGTCTCATATCATATTTAGTAAGATTTGTGTGGTTGTAATTCATTCGTACCTTATTTTCATTTTATCAATTCATTATCAAGCACATAACTCTATTTTTCTATAAAAACGGATCACTCTCTTTTGTCAAAGTATTAGAGGGACGGAGATAGTAGTAAGTTTTTTTTCGACTATAAGATAGTAGTAAGTTAGAAATCCTAAATGTATATAATATATTATTTTAGGTAGTTAATTAAAATGAATAATGTACTAAAAAGTGTAATCTTAATTTCACTTCTTTTTTATCTAGACTCAAGAGAAAATACTTGATTAAAGGACTTTGTCAACCGCGAGGTCATGACTTCCCATGAAAGTGTTACAAATGAAACTGTAATAGATATCTTCCGAAAGATGAAAACTAGCTAGCTCGACGCGAATTTTGTCATGTATTTTGTTAAAACTTTTGTTATTGTAATATTATATTAATACTTTAATTTTTTTGACACATTATATTTTTTTAATACTCTGCCCCCAATAAGTTTTAATCCTAGATCCGCCACTGAACATACGTATAGTAAAATATAAGTAACAAATTGAAAAATGCAAAGATCACAACTCACAAATAAAATTTCAATTAGCTTGGGCTATGTTCTTAAAGAACACCTTTGCAAACTCGACCAACTGATCAGTTGAAGGTAACACATCTCTAAGGGCTTCATCAACGGCAAAATCGTCAATCCAATGAGACAAATTGGGAAATTTGATATCATCAAACAATTTAACATTGTTAAACACCTCAATGGCTTTAAACCAACCTACGAAACTTCCAAGAACAATGTCTAGGAATCCAATCTTGTCTCTGCCAAAGAATTTCCCGCCTTTTCTGCAATTTTTGAAGACATCCTCCAATGGAAACACCACTTCAATAAGATTATCTATTTCTTCTTTTCCTACTCCCTCGTCCGCCGCAGCTACGAATGCCCGTACCATGGGAAATATCTAAACCGAATTATAAATTAAGGTGTCTCACATCGGTCATATATAAAAAATGCAAACTATAACATAAAAGGAATTGCTAGAATCATTTTATCAAATACGAACTGGAGTATACATTCGCAAAAAGAAGACTATTAAGATCTGAAATTTAATTCTAAAAGGTCAACTTGATAGGAGTAATAGTTTATAGTCTTATATAGTACTATACGTACTTTATTATTTTATAGCTTTTGGTGTGGTATAAATGCTTTAACAAAGACAACTAGACGCATACCTTATCATCAATATAAACCGCCCAAAAACGGTTCATGGCCCGATCATACGGATCACTTGGGAAGAAGGAGGTATCAGAAGTATTCCAGACATCATCTATATACTGAACGATGGCGAGCGATTCACATATCGGCTTGTCGTTGTGGACGAGGACGGGTATTTTCTTGTAAATCGGGTTTAGTTGAAGAAGAAGCTCACTCCTAGGCGGCTGTAATTGCACCTCAACAAATTCATAATCTACGGATTTAAGTTTAAGAGGGAGTTTGATACGAAGCACAAAAGGGCTCCACCATGTTCCCAACAGCTTAACCTGGTCAGATGCCATGACGATGATCGATGGGATTCAAAATGGTCTTAATATTGAACAGAGGAGGAAAAATTAAGCTTAGAAATCTGAGGTGTTTGTGTGTGTATTTAAGCACACCCAAACATGAGAGATCAGGCAAGAACACAAGGACACTGACATCACTGCATACGCATTTTGAAAGAATGAAAGTCAACGTTTTAGTGCCAACTTTCAAAATTGACTGACTTTATTTTTTAATAAAGGCAAAATTCATTGACTTAATTGACACAAAAAGTTCAAATAGTCTGACACTTGAAAATAAGAGAGAATTATTATTAGGATATTTTATAACCAGAGAGATGTGATTTAGTCTAATGTGGTATGATATGTTTAAGTCTGGTCTGATCTGAAACTGAAAACAGACCAAGTAAAAACATCCTTATACAAATTGGAGTAAAACACGTTCAATTTCAAAAGTAAAGTGAGGGTTTAAAATTTACTAAAGAGGTTTATTATTTATGTTTGGTCAAAAATACGATTGTAAGAATTGGAGTATTGCCCTCGCTGGATCACTTGACCGCCGCCGTTGCCTACCTGAAATTCACCGCTGCAGGCCATCGGACTACCACTACCGCCAGACTGCCTTAGTTATGTTGGAGAACTAGCTTAGAGGGTAATTTATAATTATTTATATCAAGGGTAGAAATGTGATATAAAATGTGAATAGAACTATGTTTTAGTCTCATTTAGTGCAATTTTCTAGGGGTGGGCAAAAATACCGAACCGGCATGGTACCGAACCGGACCGGTATGGTACCGGACCGATAAACGGGGTTTGAAACGGGTCTCAAATTTTTTTGTCCCGAACCGGACCGTACCGATTCCAAACAATGTCATGACGGGTTCTCATAAAATGAGAACCGGTACCGGACCGAACCGGACCGAAGTATGCTTAAATTATTTAAATTTGTACTATTAATTATAGTTTATCTAAAATTTATTAATTACCTCACACGTTCTAAATTGATTTGCAAAGTTAACATGTTTGGTCAATGTTAATGTCAAGTCCTCCCAATAATAATTAATAATCCGTACAATTTTTAGTAATTAAAATATCACATATTTAGAAATCACATTAAAATATATTTAAAGTTGCAAAATCCAAATTAGTATATAGGAAGTACTTTTTTCTGAAATGCCAAATTAGAATATAATTAAAAAGTGATATCGTAATTAAATGAACAAAAAGAAACTGTTTGATTAAAAAAGATTGACTTTGCAAATCATTTTGGAACGGGGGTAGTATGAAATATGAAAATTGTTAAATTGTGTGGATTTTTGGAGGATGCCTAAACTTTAATTTTTCCTTGAACACTTGGAAAAGATGGCATTATTTGGCATTGGTATGGCATGGTACCGTTCTGTTTGAAAATGGACCGTACCGAACGGGTTTAGGTCTAAGACCGAACCGAACCGTTTCAATAGTAACGGTACGGGTACGGGTTCAGACAAATATTGGACCGGACCGGACCGTGCCCACCACTACAATTTTCTCTAAAGTTCCTCCCTCTATATTTTCGTAAATGGCAAATTAGGTATTTAGGAATGATTAAGAAAGATAAAATTCCCTAAATGGGATTAAAAGGAGTACAAAGTTCATATGTCGGATTATCAGATTATGAAATAGGACTCATTTACTCACATTTTGGGATGTTATAATTTAACGTATTCTTCCAATAAGATTAAATAAGTCATATTTGAAGAATGAGATATTTTAATCCAATTTTTGAACATTTTCTATATTTTGGTCCTATGTTGAGAAACTTCTATTCTTAATTCTATTTTTTAACATTGTATATGCCTAAAGAAAGAATAAACAAAATGAGTTTTTCTCTCTCCAGGGTTATCGGCCGATAACCCTTAGTTAGTTTTGTTCGCCTTCGATCATATCGAAGGGCGAGTTTTATTGGTTGCTTAGGGCGGTGCTGTCTGGAGGTTAGGGTGGTGCTGTTTTGGAGGGTTCGGATTGGTGGAGAGGGCAGTGGTTTTGGTTTTATAGCCAGACTATTCGGGAGCTTCGGGAAGGTACGAAGACTTCAGATTGCCGATTGATAGCAGTAGCAGGGTCTGCGGCAGAGGTTTTACAAAAGGCTTATGGAAAGTGTTGTTGATCGTTACAAGAATATGGCAATAGGTGACAACGAAGAGGAGTTGAATCTCGATGAAGGGGAGATTGAAGGAAGTCCGGCGGAAGAGGCGGCGATCGGTTTTCCAGTGATCGGCCAGGTGTTGACTGACCGCAAGGTCAAGTTCCCTAATCTCAAAGAGACGATGCTTATGCTTTCGAGGTCGGGGAAAGGTTTGTCGGTGAAAGAAATCAGTGAAAAAAGGTACCTGTTTTCGTTTAATCATCGTTTTGATATGAAGTGTGTGCTTGATGGAGGTCCTTGGCAGTTTGAACGTAGTCTGGTAATGTTAAAAGAAGTAATGTTTGATGATATCCCACACAAAATTATATTAAACGAGACTGAGTTTTGGGTCCCACTACTAGAAAAATGTCCTATAGTGACACCAAATTAGTGTCACTGAAAGTTTCTGTGACACTAAAAAAGTGTCAATGAAAGTGGGATCTAGTGACACTTTTTAAGTGTCACTACAAGTGTCACAAAATTGTGACACTATAGTATCACTAGTTAGTGATACATAGGTGACATAACTATTCGGCGACACTTTTACATCACATATTCTAGTGACACCGCGGTATCACATAATTATGTTTTCCATTCAAGCAACACCATACTTTAGTGACACTTTGGTATCACTTTGTTTTGCACTATTTCAGCATTCCATTTCATGGGTAATTTAGAAAATCCTTTTCAATTATATTTAAGAAATTCCAATTCAATAATAACTGATCACAATATATCTACAATATAATTTAATACT
Source organism: Cuscuta epithymum (assembly GCA_945859915.1). Classification (NCBI taxonomy): domain Eukaryota; kingdom Viridiplantae; phylum Streptophyta; class Magnoliopsida; order Solanales; family Convolvulaceae; genus Cuscuta; species Cuscuta epithymum. The sequence continues at coordinate 1,313,769 of CAMAPF010000063.1, forward strand.
AATAAATAACCATAATATCAAAATTTTTATTTATATCTCAAATTCTCACATAAATGTGAATGTACATACTACAACTACATAATTCATAGGGGCATCCCCAAAACAATAAATAACAAACAAGAACAAAACGCTAACTAGTCCAACTTTTACACCATGCTTCACAAGGCGTTCGCATTCTTCTTATACGTAGACATCACATTTTCTTCTACACATAATAAAGGCCTCTCTGCTTTATTATACCTTTATTTCCTTCTTTCTTAGCCACAACTACAAGCTAGTTAGCACAAAAGCTAAAGATGATTTGCTCTTTCTCTTCCTCCTGCAAAAAGAATCAAGCAAAAATATAATTAAAAAGGCACGTAAGAAAAGTAGTAGTGGACTAGTGGTTCAAGAATATATATAGTATAACAGTATAAAATTAAAAGGATTTGATTATGAAGATTCCCTCCATGCATAGAAAAGCTAGATCGAACTAGTAGCTTAGGGGATAGGACGGATGGAATTAGAATTCTTCACTCTCTTCTCTGGTTTTTGTTTTGCTTTCCAAATTAAAATACAGAGAAAGGTGAAAGCAAAGCAGAGAGGAAGTACAGATTACCCATTGAAGATATGAAAACAACCTTTCATTTTGACCACCAAAAAAGAATGGTACAATCTGTTCATATCACAATTGATTGGGCAAAACAGCACAAAGAAAGAAGAAAATAACAACAAATCAATAGTTTGGAATATAATCACTCAGTCAACAGTATATATCAACACCACAATTTATCAAAGGCCGGTGGATAAAATTAACAAAATAGTTTATTAACTATTGAAATCAATTTCAGGAAAAACATCTGGCAGAAAAGTTAAATCAATTCTCGGAACCTGTTACATTCATAAGAAAAGTGTAAGATATTAGTTAGAACATATATAGATAAAATATATTTCGTATATATTTTTATTAAAAAACTGGCCCGGGTCGAGTGCATGTTTTTTTATGCTTCAACACTCCAAGCTAAAGGCCGATAAATTTCCACTGTAAATATGCTTCAAGTGGTTCTCCTATCTGCAGGTTAGCTCATTCTCACAAGTCATAGTGGGAAATTATAGAAAAAAAGAATAAGGGAAGTAGGGAACACATAAAACTTTGATTCATACCAGAAATGCTACAAAGGATAATTGATTTTCCCATGGAAGTGAATCTTAAATTCTGCCTTACTCCTTCGCTAGAATGGTATCAAACACAGGCGTCTGCACGAATAGTTTATGAGAAAAGTTGTTTCTATAAATAGAAGTTGATAAAAAATAAGTAAAATACAAAATAAACCAGACATATAGCACAATTTCAAGATTCTTTAACAGTACTAGGAAGCCTTTTTTTGCAACAACTATTGGCTATTAAGATAATAATTGCAGAGGGTGGGAAAATATTTACACTAAAATGGGAAAGTTAAATAGCAATTAAGATTCGAGGTATATGCAAACTAGCCAACACAAACCTATCCTGAATGACTCAGGCAGTGTATCAAAATATAACTTATATTTTGAGTCATAGTTGTGCTTCTCCCTCATGCTCCATATTAACAACATTATTTCTGAGTACATCCCATCTACTGCTTTCAAAATAGAATATTGTCCTAGAAGAGAGAGAGAGAGAGAGAGAGAGAGAGAGAGAGAGAGAGAGAGAGAGAGAGAGGTTGTTAAATTAAACTAATGCAATTCAAAGTCCATAGTTAACAGCTTACATGTTTTTTCTAAGTAACTTAGTTGCTTATAGGAGATCAAATATAGATTATTAATGAGCATAAAGGAATATTATGAAAAGTTCTTAAGTTTCAAAATAAAGTAAAAACAAAGGTATGTACCATGTCGGATTCATGCACAATGTTCTCAGATATGATAACAGATATGGGGACCTCCAGTGCAATGTCTCCAACGTTCAGGTCTTGAGTTGCTATGGCGCCTCTTCCAGCTCCTCCAACACCTGCAGATGCAGCTATATCAGAATATTTTGAATTAGCTTCCTTGCTTTTCCTCTACTGATTACAAGAACAGGACATGATGTTTATTTTTCGGTATAATATATGATGGTACCGGTGTTTTACATTCAAATAAGAGAGTAGGAGAAGTGGACTCCACCCACTTTTACTGACCTGGCTATTTGCCAACATAAAAAAATGGGACTGTCAACACATCATAGAATACCTCCTTTTTAGTTTTATGTAAAATTTTAAATACTTGAAAAGATGAATGAATTACTTGTATGAGATTTATCTTCCATGGAAATGCATTTTGATTAATTAATAACTTACAAGCTATCCTCAAATTATAGAAAATAAGTCTAAAAGGCTAAGTATTTAAAGGCTGAGTAGAAAGTAAAAGGCCGAGTGTGGTAAGTTACAAGGAAAAGAAAGCTAACAATTGAAAGTTTCTTTAAGCAATAAATGGCATTTGGAATAGTAATTGGGGAGAATTAGACTTCATAGCAGATGCAAAGGGCAAAGGAAAATATGGAAAACAAAGCAATGGGGTAAAAAACATTAATACAAAGCAACAAAGTGATCAAATCATACCGGGAGGTCCCGGAATGAATCATATTTGAGTTGCTAACTTTAAACTAGGCATAAGATATGAAGAAATACAAGTAAGGTTGATTTAGTAGCTGAAAAAAACTAACATTCATCGAGTAAATGAAACTAATATATACTTACAGACACCCACTACATCATGTCTTCCAAGCAGCTGAAGCACATCGAATTCTAGCAATTGCATCTTTGTCAATTCTTCTTCAATAACTTGCATAACATGCTGAAAACATAGAATTGCAAAAAAAATCAAATCTCGACAGATAGAAAGGATTAAGCCACTAGGGTGGTTTTTTGCCATTGTATTTCAATTGGGACCAAATAGTAGATTAATACGACAAATTGATTTAGAAGAAATCATTCAACTATAACCTAGCGATTAGATAAACAGAAAGAAGAGAAATTTACACACATACCATAAAATGGATGGCAATCAGTGAGGAAGATGATTCACGAGGTCGGGGAGAGAAACATCGGAACCAATCGCTTGTTTGGGTTGTACGAACGAGAAAAGAGGGGTGGTGAGCGTGTGATGGTTCGAGCAATCAGTTGGGGGAGTTAATCAACATGGAGATGAAGACTCGCGGCCGACATAGTACCGATCGATGTTGAATCGCTGCAGATGAAGCCAACTGTGTATAGTTTGAAGCGGGGAGGTCGTTTGATGTCTTCTACTCCGGAGTCTGGGCTGCGCGTCGACGGCGTTCTCTTCTACTCGGGAGTCTGGGCTGCGCATCGATGGCGTCTCTTCATCTCTGGATCTGGACTTTCATAGTCTTCCCACTTCTAGAGGTGGAGTGCTTTAGGAATGTGTATGTGCATCGAGGTCTTTAGGTCAGGGACAGGAGTTCAACTATTTACTCCGTAAAAAGTACACCGTATGATTTTTACTCCGTGTTAAAAATTGAGTGTCACTATAGATGGTGAAATCACTTAGACTGATACAATAGTGTCATAAACGCCTAATGTAATGGATAGTGTCACTAAAATAGTGTCACTGTAAGCAGTTTTTCTAGTAGTGTCCATATTCATAATGTTCCCTACAGTCTTGTTAATCTGGGTACTGCCAGGCGTGTGGGAAATTTCATAGGGGAATTTGTTAAATATGATGATAACCAAAAGAAGGATAGATTAGAGCCATTTTTTAGGGTTAGGATTCTCTCGAAGATGGATAAATCGCTGAAGAAGGGGACAAATCTGAAAAAAGATGGTAAAAGTTTTTGGGTAGATTTTAAATATGAAAGATTACCCAATTGTTTCTTCATCTGTGGTTTGATTGGACATTCAGATAATTTTTGTCCCTTAAATTATGAAGAAGGCTTAGTCTTAAAAAAGGTTTGGATCCCAACTTAGAGCAGGAAGCGGGGTGAAGACGAGCTCGACAGGAGGGCATAATTGACTCTTGGAGGGTTCATCGAGCTCTGGCAGAATGGGTGGCGGTCCAAAGGCATCCAAGTCAGATGGAAAGATTGTAGAAAAGGAGAAAGTGTCAATGACTGAATCAGCCCAAAGTTATACACAAGGAGGGGAGGAGCCAAAAGAAGAGGTTTCTAAGAGGAGGAAGATCTGGGAAACTCAGACAAAGAGGGGCCAAGTGGAGGACACCATGGCTATGGATGGGGAAAAAACGGGGAGGAGGCAGGCTTTGTTCCATAAGCCCGCCGAAGATGCTGGTTGAAGGTTGGAGGTCGCAAGTCAGAGGGATGGTTCGAGTGTTCTGGCTGAGACAGGAGTGTTTTTTATTTTGCTTTGTTTGCGACTTTATTAATGTTTGCTTTTGTTATGGGTTTTGTTTCGTCATTTATTTTGCAGTTTGTAAGACGTTGAGTTTGGATATGGGGGATGAGATCGGAGGAATATGGGGGCCGTTTTTGGCTTTTTGTTTCCCAGTTATGGATCAGCAAATTTTATTGCTACGACGATTAATTCCGAGTCTGGTTCGAGGGATAACGGTTGTCAGATTTGTTTTTGTCATTTGACCTATACTCTGAAATATTGGTTATTAATATAAGTCGAATTCTTCCAAAAAAAAAACATTGTCTATGCCTATATATGTTTTCCTACTTCTTTCACTTTTAAATTTTAGATTTCCCTCTTCTCTTCCCTGTATTTTCTACTTGTCCTTATATTTTATAGAAAAAATGACATGAATAATTACTACTCCGTACTCCCTAATAGAATTCTACAAAGGTAAAAAATATGACCATATGTAAACGAAAAAAGTGACTGGACATGAAATGATGTACTCCGTATAGAGTTTCACCATACTAGTCAATCCACCCGTGCGTTGCACGGGGAACAAATGAAATCAATTTTTTTTATAAAGAATTTATTTCATGAGTAATGTGTGTATACATATTTATTGTAGAAAAAAATAAAAACATGATACAAAATTATATTAGAATACATGTATGATAATTGTTAGTCCGTTGGACATACACCAATTAGCATAAAACTATAAAATAAGTATCCTTTCATCCCTAACAAATCTTGTCTAATGAAGATGATAACAATTGTTTTTTTAGATGATAACAATTGTTATCATATTACAATCTCATATGTCGTATTATTTATTTATAATATAATTATGATGATTATTCAACACATGACATTACTTTTTAATATCGTGCTTGTTGTGTTTTAAAGTTTCTAAATATATTCCATCTAAAAAGTGAAAATATTTATTTTATACTCCATATATAATATCTCTTGATTCATCTCAATATATGTTTTATAAAAGCTACAGATCAAGATTGTTAAAATCACTATATGTTTTATAAGAACTACATATCAATGTTGTTAACATCGCGAGTTGAATCGTAAAACTGTATAATCCAATATCATTGAACCAATTTGACTCGTACACAAAATTGAAAATGCTAAAAATCTTTTCAAAATTGGGAAACATTATTTAAAATTATGATTTCAACGAATTTTTAACATAGTTACTTATTTACTAATGAATAGTTATAGTAGAATTAAATAATTGAATTTTTGTATTTTTTGTTGCAGCTAATTATAAAAAACAATGACTCCCTCATCTCGTTAAATTGTGCTAATTTTATTTTTGCAGCTGCCCCAACCAAAATTGTCATTTCTATTTAAACTAATAAATGTGTATGTAAATTATTTTTCTCAACTGATTTGTAAGAATATGAATCACATACAAAGTAATTTTTACTTCATTTATATTCCACATGCAAGTGAATTCTGAACACATTTAATGGGGTACTGAGTATTATCATTGTCATTTACATAATATTTGTATCCAAATATATTGTAATACTCTATTTTATATTCTGAAATTAGAAGATTTCATTTTTAACTTTATTATGTTATGTCTCTTAATTAATTATGTATAATGTATCTTTTAATATTTTTCTAATATTTTTTTTTAATATTTAATGTATTTATGCTCAATATAATTTTCAAAGTTTTATTTATAACATACAACTATTAATTAGGTTGGCACTTAATATGGCATCACTAAGTAATGCTTCATTAAAGTGACAATAATTTTATAAAGTTTTATTTATAACTTACAAAAATTAAATAGGTTGGCACTTAATATGACTTCATTAAGTAATGGTTCATTAATAGTGACAACAATTTTTCACTTCTTTTGGCTCCAAATAGATTTCTATTTGGATCTCCACCATGTTCTCTTATATATATAAAGATATTTATTTATATTTGAAACTCTAGCTAGTTTAATAGCAACACTATGGTAGGTGAACAAAAAACCTGAAAAACGGAAACCGATAAAATTTAACAGAAAATTAAATCCGACTAAAGTCTTAAACCGATTAAGCCATCAATGATTCGGTACAGTTTAAACTTTTGGGTTAAAAAACCGCTCGAATTGAAATCGACCAAAACATGTTAAAACTGGCCGAAACCAACACAAACCAATCGAAACTGAGTCAAGTTGTGCAGTCCGATTCTCGGTTTTACATCTTAAATCGACCGACTACAACCAATATAAAAGAAAAACCGAAACTAACGAAATCGAACCGACGAACACCGCTTGGCGTATGGAAATAAACTCCTCTTCTTAATCACAAGATGACAATTGATCGTCTTCTTTGGTCACTCCTATGCAATAAACACCACAAATGATTCAGTGGCAATGGCAACCCCACAAGTGGCAATGGCTCCCACACGAGGCACAACGATGACCAGAGGTCCATAACCCTCCTCCTTTGATGGTTACATTACGATTATTATGAGATGCCAACCGGCCAGTAGCTAGTAACCATTATTGACCATCTCGTCTAATTAGGATTGTGTTGGTCATTGTAATGGATTTGTTGAGTGGTTACCATTATTGATTATAATCAAACAGAGTTTTTGAAAACTGCGAATTAAAAGTAAAAAAATGCTGATACAATGTTTACCAAACTTTCGTAAATTCTGATATTATTCATTATTTTTATTGTCCTTACATGCAGCGGCGAACCCAAAGGGGGGCAAATGGGGGCCGCCCCCCTCCCTCCAATTTTTTTCCCTAGGTATATGAACTTGCCCTAAAAATTTTAATGCATATGTATTTGTATTTATTTTTTATATTGCCGCCCCTCCTGGAAATCTTGTGACCGCCGCTGCTTACATGTAGTACTTGCTTATATTGCGCAGGTCCCTTCGTATTTAATAAAATGGCATGTAACAAAGTGAGATGGGCATATATGGGATTACAAAAAGCGACGCAAAATCCATCTAGTTAGGCTGAGATCTTTTGTTGGACCCTTTAATCAACTCAACCAACTTCTCAGTTGAAGGCAAGACATTAATAACAGCATCATCAATAGCAAAGTCCTCAATCCACTTGGACAATCTGGAAAACCTTGTTTCATCAAACAACTTAATGTCATTAAATGTCTCAATGACCTTGAACCAACCTACAAAGCTTCCTAGAGCAATGTCCAGATATCCAATCCTATCTCCACCAAAAAACTTCCCTCCTTTGCTGCAACTCTTGAAGACATCCTCCAAGGGAGCTAGCACTTCAACAAGATTGTCTATTACCTCTTTCTTGATGACTTCATCTCCGGCAGATGACACTTCAAGTAAAACTGGAAGTACCTAAACAAATATCTAGTATTGGTCAAATATAAGGATATAAACTACATACGTTGTTTTAAACAGGAGTAAAAACAATGTCATATTTCAAAGTAAAGTTTTCCCCTAAATAAAAGAAAAAACCTGTCGTATGCCAATTATGGCACTGGTACAGTCATAATCATGACAAAATATGTAATATGATTTCCAGATGACAATAACTTACGGAGTTACAGGAATTTATAGACTCAAATTTTGAAATATCGGATTGCTTTTACTTATATTCAAGGAAAACTGACTATAAACTAACACATAGGGTTTTAGACTATATTCCCAAAAAACACATGCCTTATTATCAATATAAAAAGACCAGAATTTTGTCACTGCCCTATCATAAGGATCACAAGGGAAAATGGATGGCCCAGAAGTAACCCAGACATCATCAATATACTGAACAATAATGGTAGATTCTGATATGGGCTTGTCATTGTGGATTAGGACAGGTATTTTCTTGTAAACAGGGTTTAGTCTCAGAAGAAGTTCACTCTTAAGATGTAATTTTTCCTCAATAAATTCATAGTTGAGTGACTTAAGGTTAAGAGCCACTTGGACACGAAGCACATAAGGACTCCACTTTGTTCCCAATAACTTAACGTCGTCCGATGCCATGAGGGTTATCGATTGGATCCAAAAGAAAATCTAAATGGAACGGACAGAGAATAGGGAAAGCGAGCTAAGCTTGAAAAAAATGAAGTGTTTGTGCGTATTTAATATGTATACGGAGTATTATTTATAGACACCATTGAAGTGCTTACATTTCTGATAAGCTAGTCAACATTTTTGTGCCAATTGTATCAAATGCTTGACTGACTTCTTCAATATATACAAAAGTAAAAGAACATAAAGTGTCACACTGAAAGGGATGTGATCTGAAGCTGGCTTTGTTTGGTGAGTGATCTATATGACAAGGTCCATGCGGGAGACTTGAAATGCATAATTATTTACTCTCCCATCTCATAGAAAGTTCTCACTTTTCTTTTAAGGACGTCTCATATATAGGTTCTCATTTCTATTTTAAGAAACAATTAACACTTTTAAATGACAATTTAATCATTAAATATTAAAATAGTACATTTATAACATCACAGTTATTACCACTAACTCAATTATCATATACCTATCAAAATTATTTCTCAAAATATACTCAAATTATCTTATTTAATTGTTGCCTAAATAATCATGTCATTTGGTCATGGGAATCTTTAAACAGGACAGGGGAAGTACTTCATAATTAAGGAAAAGACTCAACGCTAGTTTAGTGTGAACTCAAGTTGTATTTAAATATTAAATGGACTTTTTGATGAATAATATTTTGTATTGACTTTTTTCTTATACTCTTACCACAAAAGGTAAAAAGGGGTAAAATCAAAAGACTAGGTAAATGACCAGGGGTGAATTGGAGGGTATAACTGTTTGTAACATAAAAATATTACTTTTTCTGGAAGTGCAAACTTTAATATAGGATTTTTTTAAAAAAGAAAAATGAAAACTATGCAGCATTAATAATAAAGTTTGAGGAATATTTTCTGTCAGTATCTGGCCTATGTCGAATATGGTGCATAAAGATCATCAAACACACAAAATAATGAAGATTATATGACTAAATAGAACTGAGGTGGTTATTTGAGTAGTAGATGAGGAGGTTGTGTGATTTATTAAGAAAAGTGGGCTCTCATCTACCTCCGTCCACTAACATTTGGACATAAGGAAGTAGTGTGCTTATTAAGAAAAAAAGTGGATTTATGTGGTTGATATTGATAAAAGCATGGCAGCCAAGTCGAAGAATCGTGCAACTCCACACGAGCAGATTTCAAGATACTTCTTCAGGAAGGATTAATCACATGTACATAACCTAGTATAGTGTTTCGTTTCGTTTACGAGACACCTCTCTATTGCTTCATCAAATAGCTCAAAAACCCTATCGATCTCTCCTTCCTCAAATGTCATATCTGCAAATAAACAGATAATTCTTTATCTACAGGACTACAACCAACCCTTCTTTCCTCATCTCTTCAAAAAAAACACTTTGCTTCAGAAAACTTTTTCCACTTCCAGAAACCCTTAATGAGTGCATGATATGTATCAAGTATCAACCTTTGGTTTATAACCCTTCCCAACCATTTCTTTATGTAAAAACCAAGCTTCCTTCATATTCCTAGCTTTGCAATGTCCTATTATCAATATGTTATATGAATTACTATCCGGCTTAACAGCTTTTCTGATCATCCCCTAGCAAATCTCAGATGCAACATGAATGTTAAATGTTATTCCTATACAATATAGCTACATCAGAGAATTGTAAGTGCTCGCATTTGGAAGTATACCTTTATCCATCATCCAACCCTGAATCTCCCTACCCTCTTCAAGATGTGCCTTTTCCATTTCTCCAGATTTACAATAAGCATCCATTAGTGTAGTGTGGGTAAAACAGTCAGGTAGCATGTCAAATGCTTCCCATTCTATCATCACCTTTAGTGCTTGGGAAATATTTCCATCTTTGCAAAAACCATTAATAAGTGAACTGTAAGTGTAAATGTTCAACTCAAGTCCCTTTTCACACATCTCCTGAAGAAGTTCAGGCACCATATCAAGTTCAGCCAATGCGGTATAAGTGACAACAATCTGGACCAATCCATTCCTGAACAAGCAATGACATCCCTCCATGTAGAAGAATCAAATTCACCCCATCACCTGTAAACAATGATTATGTATCACACTTTGAATCTCAATTCCAAACATAAGCTAATAGAGGAAACGGTCTTATTTTCAGAAATTACAGAAGTTAAAATTGCAATAAATTGATTTTGCTTGAGAGTACATTGCACCAGCATTTCATCAAGCAGTTGTGAAGCAAACATTGTGATACCAATGGAGCAAAAAAGCATGTTCATATTTAAATTAAAATCAAAGAATGATAAAAGGATAGAACTCTAACTGGAGAAAATCAATTGTAGAAAGAAAATCACTTCTTATAATTTATAAAAACAAAAAAATACATCAAGTTTTTCCCATATCGCCATACGTATTTATTGCTTGTCATACTCATACATAGGTCTCTTGGGTATAAAATAAAATACAAGTAACAAATTGAAAGGAGCAAGATCACAAGTAAAATTTTAAATAGCTTGGGTTCTGCTCTTAAAGAAAGCCTTTGCAAACTCGACCAACTTATCAGTTGAAGGTAACACATCTCTAACGGCTTCTTCGGCTGCAAAATCATCAACCCAATGGGACAAATTGGGAAATTTGATTTCATCAAACAATTTAACATTGTTAAGCACCTCATTGGCTTTGAACCAACCTACGAAACTTCCCAGAACTATGTCTAGAATTCCAATCTTGTCTCCGCCAAAGAATTTCCCGCCTTTGCTGCAATTCTTAAAGACATCCTCCAAGGGAAATACCGCTTCAACAAGATTATCTATTGCCTCTTTTTCTACTCCCTCGTTGGCTGCAGCTGGTAATCCGCTTAAAATCGGAAATATCTAAACCATAATAGAATAAGTTAAGACTTAAGACGCCTCATAAAATGCAAAGACGACTGCACGGATCATTGAATCAAATATACATTACCAAAAAGAAGACGCATACCTTATCGTCAATATAAACCGCCCAAAATCGGTTCATGGCCCGATCATAAGGATCGGTAGGGAACAAGGAGGAATCAGAAGTAGTCCAGACATCTTCGATATACTGAATGATGACGAGAGATTCACATATGGGCTTGTCCTTGTGGACGAGGACGGGTATTTTCTTGTAAATCGGGTTTAGTTGAAGAAGAAGCTCACTCTTAGGCTTTATTTGCACCTCAACAAATTCATAATCTATAGATTTAAGGTTAAGAAGGACTCTAATACGAAGCACATAAGGGCTCCACCAAGCTCCCAACAGCTTAACCTGGTCAGATGCCATGAGGATGATCGATCGGATTCAAAATATTGAACAGAGGTAAAATTAAGCTTATAAATATGAGCCGTTTGTGTGTGTATTTAAAGCACAAACTTGGGAGATCAGGCAAGTAGAGAGAGCATCAACTTTTTTTTATTACAAAAGAGCAGTTGTTATATTAACATCCATGATACATGCAACAATTCATTTGAATGCCTTCCCGATTGAATTGTTAGCTTAAATTTGGTATAAGTAAACTAGACCTAATGAATAAGACGCTCAAAACAAATCAACAAACAATTTCACCGGGAACCACCCCAAATGGCGACGGCCGGACAGAGCCTCCTAAATAAGGTCTTATTTGACCTTTTTTTGTTAGTACGTGATCTTATTTGCCCATTTTCCCTATCTCATAAAATAATCTCAACTCCTCGTCCATAATCTAAAAAAAATCCCCTACGTCATCAAAATGATCCCAAAAATAATCTATGGATGGGGATGTCCTAAACTAGAGAGAGCGCTAACTTGAAAGTCAACGTTTCTGTTTTAGTGCCAACTTTAAAACATTCACTAATTTAATGGGACAAAAAGTTTACGAAATGCAATGTAAAATTGATAGAGATGTGAGGATGGAGTCTATCCGTCGAGGCACCACTAACTTGAAAGTCAACGTTTCTGTTTTAGTGCCAACTTTAAAACATTCACTAATTTAATGGGACAAAAAGTTTACGAAGTGCAATGTAAAATTGATAGAGATGTGAGGAGGGAGTCTATCCGTCGAGGCACCACACTAAAAAAATAAACTCAGATTCCCTTTGATAAAATATATTTTAATTTTTTCGGATATATTTGTAAAGTAAAGAAATTATTAAATGAAAATAATTAAAATAGTCTCTACAGTAACTTCAATCAATATAATTAAACAAATTAACTATTTACCCTAAAAAGTTTATTGATAGGATTGATAAAGTGAAAATATAAATTGTTAGTTTTATATTTCAATAAATGACACTATGAAAAGGAATGATACAAAAATATACACCATTCTTACTAAAATGTTTGTGATGTCAATATTTCTTAGTCAATACATGTTTGCTTTATTTGCTTATTTTGCATATCGATTTTTTTATATATTCTACTTTGGATTTTGCTACTATATAAAATTTTCAATGTTGTTTCTTTTTATGTAAATTTTAATTATTAAAATTAATTTAGTTATCTGCAAGGATAATTTAACTTTATCATTCCTAAACCTTAACAATCGTAGATTGCCTTTGAATTCGAAATAGAAAAAGTGTATTTTTATAGGTCAAATATTAAAAAAACTTTTGAAAGAGTAATATGTCACTTAATATAAAACAGAATGAAGTATTTATGTTGCTATGAAAACTGACATGTATTAAATGACATGTATCCCTTTTCGAAACTTTTTTATTATTTACTCCCTCCGTTCCATAGAAGTTGACTAAAATTGACTTGCACGTAAAATAATAAAATAAAAACTAGGTGGTAAAGATTTGTACAGATGAGAGAAAAATAATTTTAGCAACATATTTGTTAATCTAAATGAAAATGACAAAGTTTTTTTAGACGGCCAAAAAAAGAAATTTGGCCACTGTGTTATGGAACAAATGTAGTAAATCATCTCCAATTTTGAAAATTTTCACTTTAAATTTGCAGATATATTTTTTTCTACATCTTTCACTTTTCTTCTTCTCTTTAGTTTTTCAGGTTTTCCCTTCTTTCTTCTCCATTTTTTATGCTTCTCCTTGCATTTTATATTTTTTAGAAAAAAGAGAGGAAGTGGTAATGTTTATTGATTGTGAACTCACTCTCTCATAAGGGAGATCTTGTGTTCAAAATTCCATGAAAGCAATTTCAATTTGGTTCTATTTATTCCAAACCCCCCTCCCCATATTGCCCCTGTTTTAAAAAATAAACAAAAAATGATATGAACATAACTATATCTTATGTTTTAAAAAATATACTTTTGCGAGGCAAAAATATAACCATATCTTATGTGGATGAAGAAGTGGCTAAACATAGAATGAAATGTGAAGTGCCCCATATATTTATACTTGAGAGTTGAGACTCTAGTTTAATAGCAACCGTATGTCAACTCCTCTTCGTAATCCCTAGACGACAAATGATCATCTCTGTTGGCCAATCCTATGCGACAAACACAATAGATGATAGGCCTGCGGAGTGTTACTGAACAGGAATACTATCTCTACAATACTATAAGCATAGAAAAAATGTTAGTGTCTCTTTGTGCATTAAAGCATTGTACGTCGTGCTTACTTCACCGCTCAATCTCAAGATGGTATTCTCCACGTCATCTCAGTTAATATCACCCCTGAGACCATCCAATATTTTCCCAACCTCTTCAGTTACTATGGATATGATACGGCAAATGGATGGCTAACAACAATTCACGTGAGCCTCCGACTGATCTTGATTCTGCGACGACCGGTCGAGGGAAAGAAACTCCCACTGTTGTCAGATCTTGCAATTCTCGGTCAATTTTTTGTCCAGCAATGGGTTGCAGATAGAAAGAAGCATAAGGAACCATGGTGAATCAGGATCTTGTAGTCATGTCTCTGTTCCGGGGTCATCTGTAAGTCATCTCTCAGGGGTTGCAGCAGAGAAATTTTCCTTCGATGATCTAAATCCCAATCTCAGACAATTGCCGCCTAGCCAATCTGTGAGGGGTGTTCTGCAACCTTCATCACCTGAAGAGGTAGATGTTTCCGCACTCCCACTATGATATGAGAGTTTAGATATAAAGAAGGTTGTATCAACACAGTGACTTTAATTTAAGCGTTGAGCATTTCTTGACTTGAAATTCCTTGAAAACTAACTTGCTTCCCCCCCCCCCCCCCCTCTCCTTTCAGTCCATGGTTGCTTGGTTGCTCATCTTCTTGCTAGATCCAACTTGCTAATTACTAGAGATACAGAATGGGCAAATCTTGGTATTCGCTTTGAGCAAGTAAGCTCTTTAATTATTTGACAGATTTTCCCTTGTGTAATAAGGTTAGTTGGTTCACAATTGTATAGTTTTTAGAGTTGAAAACTGTACTGACTTTGCAAGCATGCTCTTGTTAATGCTTATTATCTCATGAACTCTCTTTGTTTTGCTTCCTTGTAGACTCTACATATGCACTTTCACAGTAAATTAAGATAACAATAAATTTTATTCCTTTTAAATCTTAGCCCTCTTCTTCTTTATAGGAGAAGCACCAAGCACCATTTGAGTTTCTGGCATTCATACAAAAGTCAAATTATTAGTGATATAGAGCTTTTGTATGTTGCATACATATGGTCTCTCAGTTTCCTGCATTCACACTAAAAGCAATAATGTTAGAGACTTACTGACTTAGAGCTTCTATATGATGCTTGCTCATCATTTTGATGAAGAGTCAAATAAAATTTAGAAAAGAGAGGAGAATGTGATAAGTCCAAGCCCTTGAGTACTTTTAAGAAACTTTCTCAATGTGCAGTGATGATTATACTGATCATTTTTGTATAAGCTCCCCAGAATTGATCCGTCGAATTTGTTTGTTTTTTCAAATGCTTTTGCTAGAGTTCACCAACCATCCTGATAGTATTAACTATTAAGGGTTCTACTGGAAAAGTATTTAGTGTTTGAGTCATGCCACTTCTTAACTTTCTCAAATTCCTCGAAACCCGAGGGAGGAACTTCTTGGATGGGGTCAAGTGATGTAATACCTGGATGTATCATGGATCGTGGGGCAGATACCGGTTTCGACGAAATGTGCTCAAATACAGATTTAACCGGCTTTTGAGGGTCTCAGGGGGGGGGGGTCATATAGGCCTCATGATTAGGTGGCCGACGCTCATAAACAGGGAATATATAAAAAGCCTTCATGTTTTCACGCTTTTGATATGTTGAGTCTTTCCTCCACTGTTTATTGTTCTACTCCGTGTTTTTTTCTTTTTTATTCTGATGAGGTTGTAATAATTGGTAGTACCTCGTAATTGTAGGAAAACAGGCCATATTTATACGGAATAATTTGTTAACCTGTTAATTAGTTAATTCTCACTAACCTATTTTTCAAATGGCCCAAAACCAGGGCTGAGAGACTCGGTTTACTGAGTGATGCCACTACATTCTTTTTATTCAAAGCTCTTTGATCTAGGAGAGAATGCAAGATTCATCCTTACATTGGTCCATTTTTTTAATAGGTGTGATCTGAATCCAAGTTTGTTGCTTAGGTGGGTATGTTGTGTGTGTTATTTAAATTGTGTTGTATTTTTCTTTCATGACATGCTTAAGCTAAAACGTGTATGAGTCATTATTACAATAATCATTGTTCTAATTATTATGCTTGTCAACTATGTATACAAATACTCCATGAGATCAGATTTTAAAATGATCATGCTTGTTTTCCATCTTTCCTTTACGTGTGTACTAAATTATACTGCGTCTAAATTATGAGTTGCGGAAACAACCAGACTATGGAAATTGGCGGGCCACCGCTGATGGCAGTGGTCCGTCTTTTCGTCTCGACAAATCCAGAAACCACCATGGCTATACTGGATAGACCGAGACCAAAACCTATCCTTTGTAGCATTGTGATATCGCCCTCGTTCCCTGTCCTCTTCCGGAGGTAGGGAATGAGGACACGGTCATAAACGGACGAGGGAGACGACGAAGATGGATCCAGCCGGGATTTGGAAATGCGGGCCGAGATGGCGGTCCATGTGTAGGGCTTGGGAGAATGTAAATGTTCCTTGTTGCATTATGGCCAGTGAGCATATGATTCCGGCCGGCCATATTGGGATTACTTTAAGGATACATTTCACTTCTTCCATTTGTTGAATACGAGCCTCCATGGGTTTGTGCATTTACCGTTATCGGAATTTATGTCTCCATCCGTCACTACTGCAGCTTTGTTTAAGAACCTGTCCATCATATATTTTTAAGTTTTAATTACAAAATTAATAAGATGGAAATCTATATCCGTCTTTTGGGACAGAAATGCATAAAAGACACTTTAACTACTCCCTCAATCCCAAAATTATTGTCCTGTTTGGTTTTTCACACAGATTAAGAAAATGACACTGTAGCGACACTGTTTAGCACTGTAGCAACACTATTTGACACTATTTTGCACTGTTTGACACTGTTTGGTATAGATTTGTTTACCAAATAAGGAAGGTAAAGAAACGAGACAATTATTTCGGGATGGACCGAAAAGGAAAGCGGGACAATAATTTTGGGACAGAGGGAGTATTAGTATTATTGCGTTTTGGTAGCTCAACTTGTAAATGAATCAAATTAGTACCATAACTATACATAAATGTTTTAACTTTCAATTTTATTCAAATTTCTGAGCAAAATATTATAAGTGACGGCCGGAATTTCATGCGTAAAGTCTAATTCACCTTCATTTTGTCCATGTCATCATTGTATGATGACTCTACACATGGAAATTTAATCGTCATGTAGGATTTTTTGTCACAAATTTGAATAAAATTGCAAGTTAAAACATTTATATATAGTTATAGTACTGGTCTGATTCATTTAAGAGTTATGGTACTAAAACAATACTAATAGTTAAGATACCATTTATGCATTTCACCCTCGTCTTTTGATTACAAGATGTATCATTTTTTATACGAGCAGATGATATTTCCACGTGGTATTAATTACCTGTATTTATGAGTCAAGGGAAGTTTTGTGACGACAGAGCCGGGGAGCAATGGGGGATCATAATAAACAATTCCACTGGCCCCAAATTGATCATCATTGTGAGTAAGGTGAACTTTATGACGTTTCCTATAAGCTGCCACGCCAACTCGGGCGATGCTGGAAAATATACTCCCTTCCGGTTTCACATATACTGTAACACCGCCCCCAAGTACTTGTACTTTATCAAATTGTGTAATAAACCCTGAGGAATGAATAAACGCATTTTACGTGATTGTAAACTTTTATCATTTCTTTTACGTGAATAGTGAAAATTCACGTGGGGCCCACACCGGAAGTGGGGGCCGCCCGATATTATCGGGACCACATATTATATTCATTTGGATCAAGATAATATGTGTATAATGGTGGACATCCTTGTTGGGCCATAGAAGTTATGTGAGTAACCTTTTGGGCAAATAAAACCCATTTACCGGTACCGTCGTACTGACAGATAAAAGCCATAATAAATTATGGAGACCATCAAATTAAAAGCTGGGGGATGTACATTCATTCTTGTAGCCGATAATAATTTGAAGAATGATAGATATTTCATTTTACCCGATAAAATGAAATACAATTAAAACAGTCCGGAAAATACAACTTTCGGGACCGAATGTACACTTGGGGACACAAAGGGATGACCACCCATCTAAGTGGGGGCCATCCCCACGTTTTTAGTCTACAAAGGACAAGGGGGAGCCGCACACTAATGTGGAGGAGCAAGCAGGAAATTGATTGGAAGGCCAATCAATGAAGCAAGTGGACCTCACCCTTGATATTATTATGAGAAATGCCAAAAAGGCATTCCCCATCACCCCAAATTCATACAACTCGGCCATACCACTTCCATAGCTGAGAGAAGCTCTTCAAACTCCATCCTTACCATCCTCACACGCACCAAGAACAAGGGGAAGAAGAAGAAAGGAAAAGAGAAGGGAAAGGAGGAGTTTTAGGTGGGAAAACTTGTGGTTAAAGAGGTAATGACTTCATTAATCCCATTTCTTCTCTTTAATCATATCTCATACTCCTAGGAGAGTTCTACCCATGTAAAAGTGTAGAATGGGAGTTGGAGGGTTGGTTTATACCCAAAACGGATTGAGAGAACAAAGTTGACCGTTTCACCGGAAAATAACCTTTTTGAGGTTATTTGTGTTGATATGGGTTTTATGATGATAAAACCTTGTTGTTAACTTGTATAAGGTACTTCAAGGAATTTCACGGAGTTGAAAGGGTCGCCGGAGTGTCGCCGGAGTTCGTTGAAGTTCACCGGAGTTTCACCGGAGCTCAATAAGAACGGCTAGAACTTCATAAGCTTCTTTTAAGGTGAGAAGACGGCTATATGCTTTGTAACTTTTGCGTTAGGCATAAGATTACCTAAATTAATCA
Source organism: Cuscuta epithymum (assembly GCA_945859915.1). Classification (NCBI taxonomy): domain Eukaryota; kingdom Viridiplantae; phylum Streptophyta; class Magnoliopsida; order Solanales; family Convolvulaceae; genus Cuscuta; species Cuscuta epithymum. Next base: position 1,332,447 of record CAMAPF010000063.1, read on the forward strand.
ATAATATGTTTTATGAATTGATTAATGGTATTAAAGCATGTGTTATGACTTATAGAAGAACATAACATAGTGAAAAGCATGTTAAACAAGTTTGATTAATGAAAATATTATAAATTAGTGTACATGATGTTCCAAGGACTCAAAATGGTATTTTTGGGTTAAGGAAGTCTAGAGGTACACGCATGTCAAATTTCACGTTAATCGGACTTCGTTTGGGCGGCCAAACGGGCGTTGAACGCCAAGTCAACTCCCATACTCGACCGAGTATTGGTATATACTCGACCGAGTATGGCCAGAAAGTGCTATTCTGGAGTTTCTGCCTCCCATACTCGATCGAGTATGGGTGTATACTCGACCGAGTATGGGCTGGAAGTGTATATTTGGAACTACTGGCTCCCATACTCGACCGAGTATGAGTGGGTACCCGATAGGGTATTGATATTATGCCAAAACGGGCAGTTTTGAGCAGGTTAACGTGGGCCGTTCAAGTGGGACCCGCCCACGTTGGTTACTAGTGATTATTATACAACTATAGGACTAGGTATTGTCCATAGTTAAGTGAAAGGAAGTTTAGCCATATCCAGGTTAGGGTTTGGTGAGGAATTAGACTGAGGTTGAGTATCCTCGGGACGTAATCGATCCTAAAACTCGGTTGAGGTTGAGTATCCTCGGGACGGGCGTGATCCTAAAACTCGGTTGAGGTTGAGTATCCTCGGGACGGGCGTGATCCTAAAACTCGGTTGAGGTTGAGTATCCTCGGGACGGGCGTGATCCTAAAACTCGGTTGAGGTTGAGTATCCTCGGGACGGGCGTGATCCTAAAACTCGGTTGAGGTTGAGTATCCTCGGGACGGGCGTGATCCTGAAACTCGGTTGAGGTTGAGTATCCTCGGGACAGTAAATGATCCTGAAACTCGGTAGGATATTAGTAAGATAGAATGTAGCTATTGAGCTAGGCATTCGGGAATAGATGGGAAAGGTCGGGTGAGTACCTTATCTCTAAAAAGACTCTTTCAAAGAAAAGGACCTACGGGTCAAGTATTTTACAAGTATATACAGTATGTATTATCTTGGGGATGGGGTAACAATGGTTACACCTATAAGTATATGTACCACCCTATTTTTGGGTCTCGTGTCTGAAACATTAGTTATTCCTCATATAGCCTGCTTGTCACTAGTACTTCTATGGAGTACTGACCCCTTCGGGGGCCCTCACATTTTTCAGGTTAAGGCTAGAGTCCTACTACCTGCACCTTTGCCTAGGGTGACTGATCAAGGAGGAAGACGTGGTTCGTGCTTCCATTCATCTTCAAAACTGATAAACTGCTCATGGATATTTTTAACAATGTTTTCTATTAAAATATTTGGGGGCCTGCGTGCCCGTATTTGCCACGTGTGGCTCAGTATCAAACATATCTTATTTTCCGCATTTGTTTGACTAATATATATTGATGTTGATTGTATGGGTTTACTAATCGGCTTGGCAGTAGAACTCAACGGACGCCTTGTATGATTTGATAAGGATGAACTACGTTGTTCTTATTGGGTTGTACGGCGGTTGTCTACGTGGCACGGACGCGGTCCGGGGCGTGACATATACGTAGAGTGGCATTGCAATGAAGAACATCACAATACCACAATTTTCAATTATAATAATTTTGATAGTAAAAGAACAATATTTAAAATAGGATGCCCATATTATGAGATATGTTTGTAAAGTGATGGTCTTGTTTATATAGATGACTGGAGTTAATATATGTGTTTTGTATTGTAGAAGGACGGGTGCGGTTTCTTTCAATGGCATGATGAGCAATTCACAAATAGGGCGAAAGATGTGATATATCAGCTGAAATGGGGGAACAAAAGACTAAGGGGTGCAATATGTCAACAAAATGGCAAAGGAGGGATGTTTGATGACACTGCAGGGCAAGAATTTGATACTTCAAGTTGTGAATTTGAAACTTCAAATCAAAGGTTGCAATTTCATAGTACCAAGAATGTTGAGGTTATGAATTTGGAAAGGAAAAGGAAGACAATGAGGAACTACTTAGTTGTACTGTTGTTGTGTGTCCTAGTTGCACTGATATGTATGTTAAGTTAGGTAAGAACAATAGAGTAGGTTATGGTGCTGTAATTTTCTTTTATGTATGCATTCTGATATTATAAACGAATGAGTACCAATTTGGAGATTTCAGATCTATGAATCAGAATGTGCAAATGATATTGTGTATATGTGAATGTGTGTGTTTGAATGTGTATGTGTGAATGTGTAGGTGTTACTGTGTATGGACTGATGTGATGAGTTCCATGTACCAATTTTAACATAAAAATATGTGAACAACATCTGAAACTCACAAATACTTAGGGTTACAAATATGTTATTCATTTTTGTCATCGTCGTATACTGGAGAATACTATATGTGTGGCACAGTTAGGGGGCGTTTGGTATGATGTAAAATAATTACTTTGCGTGTGAAGTGTAAGGACGTAAAATGTTTACACTGTTTGGTGTGATTATTTAATTTAAATTGTAGAGCACTTTAAAAAAAAAACAGACTATTGTAAGTAAAGTATTTCCACTTTGAAAGAGGTAAAGAAAATTGTTGTTGATAGAACATACCCACAAGATGTTGTACACGGATAAAAAGCATTGCAAGTTCCCGCATTCAAGATAACTTGAAGAGTTCACAAAGTAAAACAGAACCAAAACTTGTTATAATACTAAGCTTCATATAAAGCAACCATCCATAACATTGTATTGGTGTTACAAAACACTGAAATATTTAACCTCTGATTTAGCACTTGTAAAACTGATAAAGGACCTTTGTTCTAAGAGTGAAATGTAAAGCAAAAAAGCCATTGCTACAACCTACCAAAAAACAAAAATCTGACAGCTAGCACATTCAATCCAAACCAGGTGGTTGGAAAGGCTACTAGTTTGTAAAACCACTTAAACACCTCAGAAACAACATGTTCACTCCTCATCCCAGGCTGCAAAACAAACAGGTATAAGAACAACAAACCTAATCAATCTGATTTAACAACAACCAACTTATATTCACAACCAAGAAAGTACTTTACTCTTCTATTACTTAACAAATACCCACATTTACAGTCTTTGCCCCAGTATTAACATCAATGTAGCAATCAAAACCAGTAAGAGTGTTAAGGTTTTTGTTTCCAGCTATTCTTCTTGCTTTCAGTTTTGAGGGCCTGTTGGTAGTTGCTGATTTGTCCCTTCCTGGTGGTGAGGGTGGTGAAACTGTAGGGGTAATAGCCTCAGCAGCAGTTCTTTTCACACCTTGACTTGCACTTTGCTCTCCATTTGCCTAATACATGAAATATATAAGTAAATTCATGACAACTCAAACTTAGTTTACAACTGACCATAAGTAAATTCATAACAATAAATAACACTTACACAAGTATCTTGGTTTGGACATTTTGCCCTTTTATGCCCCTCTTGGTGACAGAGCCCACAACTTTGCACTTGCCCTCTTTTTGATGCTTTGTGAGTTGTGGCAGGTTGTTGATTTGAAGTACCTGATGATGGTTTGCCCTCATTAGATGACCTCACCCTATTTTTTTAGGTCTACCTGGTAAATTTGGAAGTGGGGGAGGTTCAATTGGTTCATAGTCCTCAACCTTCATGAAAGCTTTACCAGTAACCGGTTGCAAATAATATTGATATGTTGCCTTGTATGTTGTTTTGTGATACCACTTGGAAATGAATGACATGGGATCTAACTTCTTATGGTACAAAACACATATGGCATGTAGACATGGTATTCCTGTAAGTTCTCATGTCCTGCAAGTACAGATCGGCTTATCCAAAACAATAGTGTTTGTCAGCTCACTCACCTATCTCAAACCCCTTATCACCATTGCATATTATAGTGCATCCTGTTGCAGCCTCCTTGTTGTCTTGGTAGTATTTCATGCATGTAGGAGACCATTCATTTATCCATTTCTCATGAATGTCCTGAAAATCATAAATTATTTTCATTGCCTTCAACCTTATGTCTTCTAGCATGCTAACAATCATTTTCTTGCTTCCCGGATCCATGAGTTGAAGGGCTCAGTTATATTATTATCAACCATACAACACTGACTTTTGTTACTAAAAATATGCACGACACCATGTGTGGATTACTTCAAAACATCAGAGGCTGCTACTTGGTTTAATTTTCCTAATTATTTCAAATTCATTTCCAACTCTTCTTCATATGTGCTTGTCCATGCACAAATCCAGAATTTCTTACAAAATTGATCTCCTCTCCATTTCTTGGACCAGTTAGCATAAATATGCCTAGGACAATACTTGTGCTCTGCATCAGGTATAATCTCTTAAGCTGCATTATTAAACCCTTCTGCATGTCAGAGATTAGGGTTAACTCAGCACCAGGGTGAAGCTCTAGTTCTTGAACTAGTCAAGAGAGAAACCATCTCCAGTTAGACTTGTTTCCTTTGTCTATTACAGCTCAAGCAATTGGAAACATTTTGTAACACCCCGGCCTCATGGGATCCGAGGTAGTTACTTCGGACCTCTAGTACTGTCCTCACAAACCACCACGAGCATTTACCGCGCACTTTGTCCGCACTCATGCGCGCCCTGAGAAACTTCTCAGGGGGTCACCCATCCCAAGACTACTCCCGTGCAAGCACTCTTAACTTTGGAGTTCTTAGGTGATGAGCTCCCTTAAAAGGAGATGCACCTCTGTTGGTATGAGTGATACTACTAATCCGTTTATATTAAATCTCAAATGTTACACATTTTCCCATCTCCATCCACACCTACTGCACTGAGCAAATTTCCCTTGCAAACCCCCTTTAAAAAGCAATCATCAACCCTAATTATTCTTCTACAACCAGCCATCCAGTTTCTCCTCAAATCATCAAAGCAAATAAACATTCTTGTAAAGACTTTCCTCCCATCTCTCAAGGATTGATTGCACAGTTCAATTTCAGCTTTAGATCCAGGATTGCTTCTCTTTATAGTAGCAGCATATGCCTCCAGGTAACCAAACTCTGCTTTATAGCTCACATCCAACTCTTGAAGGATAAGCCTTTTGGCCCTCTTGCATTTGTACAAGCTCACATTAATTAATCTTAAGAACTTTCTTAGCCTCCTCTTTCATTTCAGCAACCCTAAAATTTGGATTTTTTTGTAGGTGGGCTTTAAAGTAATTTGCTAGCCATTTCTGAGAAGCACTGGGGATGGAAAAGTGTCTGAAACACTTGTGGTCTAGATTGCAAACTTTAATTGTCAAGCCAGAATTCTTCCCATCTTTAGATATCCACAATCTGAATGGGCACCCTTCCTCATTGAGACATTTTACAACCAACATGTTCTTCTCATTGGGTTTGATTTTAAGCTTGTAGCCAAACTTCACACCATAGTCTGCATTGGCAGTTCTAGCCTCATGGATAGGCCTGGACTCGGGCCGGGCGGCCCGACCCGGAACCGGCCCGGCCCGGCCACTGTAGCAACCGGCCCGGCCCGGTGGCCCGGTCCACCGGCGGTTCGGGTCGAACCGGCCCGGTGGTTCCCGGTTCCGGGCCCGGGCCTTCCAAATGGTGAACCGGCCCGGCCGGTTCGGGCCCGGTCCGGGCCGGATTTTAATTTTTTTTTTTTTTTTTGAAATTTTTTTAAAGTTTTGGGTTGGAATAGGTATTTTGGGCCATTTGAGGTGGTTTGGGGTGGTTTGGGGTTGAGGGGGAGGGGTAGGGGATTAAATAGGAGAACAAAAAAAAAATTAAGTGGGCCGGTTCGGCCCGGCCCGGCCCGGCCCGGTTTGGCTCGGAACCGGGACCGGAACCGGCCACCGGCGGTTCGGGCCCGGGCCTCCCATTTCCTGGCCCGAGGCCCGGCCGGGCCCAGGCCCGAACCGGCCCGAGTCCAGGCCTACTCATGGACATCTTGAAATGTCATCCCAAGAACAAAGCAAGTAGATCCATCTGTGGCAGTTTAGTTAACCCTCACTTCTTCATCACTATCTTCTGCTTCCTCTTCTTCATTGTTACTGTTAGAATCTTGTGGTTCCTCTGCAGCTTCCCCATCACTTACATAACCATTTGGCACCCCTCTACTATTACTTTCAGGGGGAAGTACCCCATCATTATGTGTCAGGGCTTTGGTTACTCGCATTCTCACTGTGGTCGTTTTGAAAATAAGACCATTCTATTTGGGGAATGAGAAGGGGCTCGTCCAGTTGATGATCAGCATACAACTCTATATCATCAATCCAAGAAAAATTCTTAATGCGATTCAAAACCTTCCTAATTGTGTCATCATCTTGAACTAAAAAGAGCCCATTGTCCAAATCTTTTCCGGGTACCAACACATATATGTTTTTCAGTGTTATGAAACTCAATTCCTCTTTGTAAGTTCTTTGAATATCATGAAAGCACAGAAAGCCAGAATCAAACCTATATATTGTATGGATGTCCCCATCAACATATTTCAATTTCGGGTGCAAAATCCATCTCCCACTGTGATTAAACCACAGGTTGACCAACTCACTCATTCTTTACAAGGAAAAGAAGATAAGTACACTGAATACCTTTAAGCGTGAGTGTCGATTCCAAAATGAGACCCTAAGCACTCCCTGTCAGTCACGTACGTACGAAAGTAATCAATCTTCTTCTAAGCACACTCAATTTCAGGCTAAGGGTCTTCTCATCTTCATGGTAGATAAATTAGGGTTGTCAATTTTTGTTGGGCAACGTTTAATTGAGGGGGGATGTTAAGGACAATTGGACTGCTCGAATAGGGAGTGGCCAAATGTAACGCAAATAAGTGGATTATGTGTTTAAATGGTTCACTTTAAACTTCAGTGTCCAATCCGAAACTACTAAATAATGTCAGTGTCATTTTTGGCCTTTTTCCCTTTACGTAATTTCATTCACAAATTACAAGAGATGGTAAAATATGTGGTCAAATTTTGCTAATGTAGCATGAATATTTCCAATACGAGTAAATAGCTCAATTGTACAGGCCCTTTGAAAATTCATTTTTTTTTTGCTCTACAGAAAACACGCAACCTGTAAAACTCACCCAAAACTACAAGAAACATATGAAAATAATTTTTTAATCTATACGTGCGCATTTGATCCAATGCAGCGCCATAATTCTATTGTCACTTTGTCAGCTTCTATAATAATAATTTATATAAAGCACATCTCAATTTTTCTTCTACTTTTGTAAAAAGAGAAGACTCCACCATCATTGTTGAGCCTACTCCACATCCTAGGAAACGTGATCTTTGAGGAAATTTGTAATACGTGCAAGACATATTTCGGGCCTCTTCAATTGTGAATATCTTCAGCCCTACACTGCAAGCAAACTGCCCGGCTGACCGATTCTGGGGCCCTTGTGATGGGGTGCATCCTTTTGAAAATCTTTAGCCTGATGTTTTTTTCTAAGACAAAAGAAGAATAAAATGAGATATACATTACACCAACATCTTCCAGCTTGAGAAATCAAGTAGAAAAAATCAGGTCTTCTGTCATTCACTTTAACTCAGCTGTGTTTCAATGGTGCTCAACTTCTCCTAATTCATGAACCTCTTAAAAAATCAAATGGGCAAGAAAATTTACTAGTCTATTTACTAGTAACCACCCTGAAGAGGATGCAAGAAAATTGGTTCTCATCTCTTAAAATAGACCGGTTTTGATACTCCAACTATAAAAAGTTTTCACTTCTACTCCACCTTTTTAGAGTTGGAGTTATGTAAGTGTCATTTTGAAGGATATAAATAAATATGAAACGAAAAGAACATGGGTCGACAATGCAAGCGAAAGTATAACACTTCTGATGATTTCGGATTCTAAAAAACTAAAAAATTAGGTCAGCTTGAACCAGCAAACTAAAAAAAGGAAACCTATAGAGTAAAAAATATCTCTACTTAGGAATGATTTGGTAAATTATGATTGCAAGGATGGAAACTCTTACGGAGGACCAAAAGTGGAAACTTCTAGATGGTTGGAATATAAAAACTAGACAATTTTAAAGACCGAAAGATGAAAATGGGAAGACTAGGATCTCTCCTAATTTTTAACAGTAGGGAAGTGTTTACAAAAAATCTAATCACCTTTACCTTGAAACGGAAGTGGGTCGTCCTGTTCAAGCCACAAGCGTCTCAAATTCTTGAGTATGTTTGCCACCAGGTTCAACTCTAGACGTTACCCAGGTTCCTTCGAGGCATTTAAGTTCTGGCCTTCTCTGCTAGCATGCGAGAATTCCTGGGTTATAAAAAACAATTAGCAAAGAGTAAAATAAATGTTCTGATAGCAATTGCCCACTGCGTATTACTCAGAATAGATTGGAGACGCGATTAGTTGATTACCGTGGAGAATAGAACAAGGGTCTAAACACCTCTTTGCTAAAAAAGGGCCTCTAGTTGTTCTAAATTTATGAAGTCCAGCTATGAGATGAAAAGTAGGGGCGCATTAGTTGTTTAATGAAGCAGCTATGTCGGTGACACCAAATTATGTTGAATATTTTCCATAAAGATACAAGTTTTTGAAAAAGTATAAAAATTTATCACATATTAGAATGCACAAATTGAACTATTGGAGGCTTGGAGCCTGCTCTTTGCAGTGAAAAGTTATTGCAGGTGACAGATCATTGTCAATCACCCGATGCATTGGAAATGGTGTTTAGCAATTCAACTCAAATAAGCTAAAAATGCCCCCTTGGTCCATAGGGACTCTAGATTTTGTTATATTATTGTGACTCATCATACTACAAAGGGCTCAAGTGTTGAGCCAGAGCACATATATATAACTTGAGAAGAAGCCCAAACTTAACCTGTAAAGAGCTTAATATATGAAGTACTCAATAATGTATACAGATAAATATACATGCCTTACACTTGCCTCCGGAAAGAATTGAGTTGCATAGAAGAAAGTAGCTACAGAGCAGGGGATTCGAAGGTGTTACCACTTTAGCACTGTAGAGAGTAAATGAAGCTACTAGCCACAGAAGATTCTCCTTAGTTTAGTTAATTAGTTTACCTCATTTTAAGCAAAAATGGTAGAAAAGGCTTGTGTAAAGCACTTGGAGAAGGAATATAGAGCACTGTGTAAAGAACCTGTTTCAAATATTGTTGCCCGTCCTTCTCCAAATAACATTCTGGAGTGGCATTATGTGTTGGAAGGGAGTGAAGGAACACCGTTTGCAGGCGGGTATTATTATGGGAAGATTAAGTTTCCTCCTGAATATCCATATTAAGCTCCAGGGATCAGGATGACTACTCCAAATGGCCGATTTATGACAGAAACAAAAATATGTCTATCTATGAGTGATTTCCATCCAGAGAATTGGAACCCTATGTGGTCGGTCTCAAGTATTCTCACCGGATTGCTCTCATTTATGATGGATAATAGTCCAACAACGAGAGGTGTGACAACAACTGCTTCTGAGAAAGTAAAACATGCAAAGGCTTCTCTCAATTTCAATTGTAAAAACGTCACTTTTAGGAAATTATTTCCAGAATATGGGGAGAAGCATCAACAACAGCTTCAAACACAGTCGGTCTCAGATTTGCCACATCTGCCGCATACACAGCAAGAAAATACCCAGGCTTTGGGTGATTTGAACAGGGGGGGTTTGAATGAAGTAGAGCCTCAACGAGAAATTAGAAACAGAAGGAAGCCTCCTTTCCCAGCTTGGGTGTTGCTACTGCTAGTTGATAGGATCCTCCAGAAATACAACAGAAATCACAGAAATTTATCAAGAACAATTCAAAGCTTTATTGAATCAAGAACGTAACAAGAAACAATGGCCGTAGCCCCCAAAAGCCGAAGCTCCCAAAGAAAGAGATTATTAGTCTCAGTCTTCCCAAGTCCTAAGACAAACAGTCCCCAAAAGCCTCCCTTACTACTCCCCCTTCCCATCTATTTATACTACAATACATCAAGTGCCCTTATTACTAATATTCTTATTAGTACTTCTATTATTAGTCTAATATAAGTGGGTTCCTATCAATACTCCCTCCCTAAACATCCACCTTGTCCTCAAGGTGGGTAATAGGAGAAAGCCAAAATCTTTTGCTTCCCCTTCCTCTTCCTTGTTCCTCTCCCTTCCCAATATCGAACTGATTGTGGGACCATGAACCTTCCCAAAGATGTCTGGCAGCTTACAAACCCCACCACCACTCTGGATCCTGATGCCATGTACTGCCGGATGTATACTGGTGTATTGACAAGCAAGGAAGGAACTGCACATTGATAACCAGTACATTGATACTGAGGTATAGCTATAACTATTTTTCCCATCAAGTAGGGTTCCACTTCTATATTTCCAGCATCTACATTTAGCTTGGTTTCTCTTACAAGAGCACAAGTGGAACAGTTCAGTTCTGGTTCATTGGAGCCTAAGATCATATTGTAAGGTTGAAAATTTGCTTCAGCTTCCAATCCCATGACCATAGTCTGAGTATTAAGATCCAGAACCACACTGATTTTATCCAACTGATATTCAAAAGTAAATTCATCAGCCCCTTGCAATCTATAATTACAGGAATCCCAATTTGCATAAAGTGTCAAACTGCAGTCCTTAACTCCCATCCCAGATTTGACATTTGAGTGAATGAAGGCCGATCCTTCAAATGCACAAATCTGTGGATCATTCTTTCCCAACTGCCCAGCTAAGATACTCTGGACTTTTACCCCCTTTTTATCCGCAATAACTTGATCCTGGCTGTCAGAATCAGCAACATACTTGTCCATAGACACATCATTCACCAATTCTTTTTGAAAATTCTTCCTAGAAGTAACCCTTTCCACTCTAAGACTATCAGACGTGTTCATTCCTTCTAAGGTAATGTTTGATGACTGACAACCCATCGTTTCAGTGTTGAAGACATTTGGCCAGTTCACCAGCTGTACAAGGTGAGAAGGAACATTACCTATCTGAAGAAACTTGAACCTATTCGTTTCAAGGTTTGGCTGGTCCAGATCGTACATGGAAAAAATCTTACCCCTGGTGAGTTCAGCAACGGCACCAGCTTCATGTTCAAAGTTATCTGATGATTTCTTCTTGTGTTCCTTGTCACCATTCTGCTGATTAGTCAACTCCTGATGCAATTCAGGGGACTCAGATAGATATTGCGAAATGGGGTCTTCTGTTTTTCTAGAAACCAGAGGTCCTGAAGAAATTGCTTGTGAACTTGGAGGAGCGACTTGATATGAAGAACGCGAACAGTGAGAATGGATTGGCGAGGAGGAATATTCTCCTCTCACTCGCGTCTTTCTTGGAACCGAACTGATAGCCGGTGACAAATTCCGCGAATGATGATGCGAAGAGCGATGAGAAGAGTGATGCGACAAACCTTGTTTGTCAGTTAGCGGAAGAGACCTATTCTTCCTCGATCGTTCTTCAGTTCTTCTGCGATGCCTCTGATCTTCCAATTCCTCTGAACTCGCTGAGTGTTGCAATTGATGATGGTGAGAAGAGCGATGCGATGCAGATGAGCGAGGTGATGCAGCTGAGGTGTGTGATCTACTTCTCGATCGATCTGTCTTTCGCGAGTGATGATGAGAGTCGCGATGCATAGTAGAATAGTCCAAATTCTCTTCCGATTCCTCTGGATTAGATGACCTTCGTGAATGATAATGCGAAGTATGACGAGAAGAACTATGCGAAGAGCGATGGAAAGAGTTATGCGAAAAACGATGTGAAGGGTGCGAAATGTGCGACGTATGCGATCGATTCTTAGAACGACTTTGAAGTCTGTTCTGCACATCTGCGATGCTAGCTTGTATCGCGGCTTCCATCGCAGCCAGATTCGCCTCCATATTAGTATGGAACTTCCGCAGATTTCTATCCATATTCCTTCCAAATTCTACCAAATTTCCCTCAACTTCGTTGATTCGTCTTTCCATCCTTGCGAGCATGTAACTCATCCAGCGAACGACGCGCTCTGATACCAATGATAGGATCCTCCAGAAATACAACAGAAATCACAGAAATTTATCAAGAACAATTCAAAGCTTTATTGAATCAAGAACGTAACAAGAAACAATGGCCGTAGCCCCCAAAAGCCGAAGCTCCCAAAGAAAGAGATTATTAGTCTCAGTCTTCCCAAGTCCTAAGACAAACAGTCCCCAAAAGCCTCCCTTACTACTCCCCCTTCCCATCTATTTATACTACAATACATCAAGTGCCCTTATTACTAATATTCTTATTAGTACTTCTATTATTAGTCTAATATAAGTGGGTTCCTATCACTAGTATCTGTTGGTGCTGTGATGGCTTTGCCACTTCTGCAGCTTTCATGATTTCCACAGTCGAGATTTTTCATTCAAGCTTCTTCCGAGTACTGTGGTGGGGGGTAATGTCCTTAAAGTCCTTGAATTATAATGGACTTATTCTCATGGTTTGTGTAGGGGTCATGCTGTTTAGGTCACTTGGTCCTGGCTTGATATGGGTTGTACAAATTTATTGCTAACATTGGCTCCACCAAAGGTATTTACTGCCAAGGCTGTAAATGGACATGATGTTTGACATACAGCTTGTGTTTGGCCTTGATTAGTGTTACTCCATGATCTTTTGATTAGTTAAGTGAATACAAACAAGACTTGTTTTAGTGTTTCTTATCTAAACAACATAGTTTGAACCACTGAAATCTTGTTAGATTAATGTTCCCCAACCTATTGTTTTGTGTATTCTTGAACAAATTCAGTTAGAGCTCGTATAAGCCTGTGTATGATTAAATTTGACAAGGGATATAGCTCTAAACCTTCTATGGTGTTTTATGAAATTATTTTATTGATGGGGAAAAAAAATAAGATAAATATACATGCATACATAAATAGTTAAATACAAACACACACATATATACACAAATACAAAAAATACATACATACAAAAAAAGACAAATCATATACGAAAGTGTGTGTTCTAAAAGACCTACCGTATCTCACCAATGATAAAAGCATGGCAGCCAATTTGAAGAATCACGCAACTCCACACGAGCAGATAAGATCCAAAATACTTCTTCAGGAAGGATTAATCACAAGTAAATTACTTAATACAGTGTTTTGTTTCATTTACGAGACACATCTCTATTGCTTCATCACATAGCTCAAGAACCCTATCGATCTCTCCTTCCTCAAATGTCATATCTGCAAATAAACAGTATAATTCCTTATCTACAGCCAACCCTTCTTTCCTCATCTCTTCAAAAAAAAACTTTGCTTCAGAAAACTTTTTCCTCTTCAAGAAACCCTTAATGAGTGCATGATATGTATCAACCGTTGGTTTATATCCCTTCCCAACCATTTCTTTATGTAAAAACCAAGCTTCCTTCATATTCCTAGCTTTGCAATGTCCTCTTATCAATATGTTATATGAATTACCATCCGGCTTAACACCTTTCCTGATCATCCCTTTGCAAATCTCAGATGCGACATGAATGTTATTCCTAATACAGTATTGCTTCATCAGAGAATTGTAAGTGGTAGCATTTGGAAGTATACCTTTATCCACCATCCAACCCAGAATCTCCCTGCCCTCTTCAAGCATCCCTGAGGAGCAGAACCCGTTGATCAAAACATTGAAGGTAACTATAGTGGGCTGAATTGCTTTGGATAGCATATTATTCAGAAGATCGTGTGCCTTTTCCATCTCTCCAGATTTACAATAAGCATCCATTAGTGTAGTGTAGGTAAAACAGTCAGGTAGTATGCCAAACGCTTCCATTTCTTTCATCACCTTTACTGCTTGGGAAATATTTCCAGCTTTGCAAAAACCATTAATAAGTGAATTGTAAGTGTAAATATTCAACTCAAGTCCCTTTTCACACATATCCCGAAGAAGTTCAGTGGCCATGTCAAGTTCCCCATGTTTACAAAGCCCATCAGCCAATGCGGTATAAGTGACAATGTTCGGGACCAATCCCATACGAACCATTTGGTTGTGGAGAGAAAAGGCGACCTGAATCTCACCAGCTTTGCAGTGACCATCTATAAGTGTAGTGTAAGTAAACGCATCTGGTCTCAAACCACAACGAATCATATCATTTAGAAGTTTATATGCTTCTTTAACCTTTCCAGAATGACATAAACCACAGATAAGGGCAGTATAAGCAACGGAATCAGGAAATGTGTTCCAAGACTGCATTTCATTAAACAATCTGTATGCAGAAGATACATCCCCAGATTTGCAAAACCCGTCAACAAGAGTTGTATAAAGAACATTATCGGGAGTAATTCCCTGTGATATCATATCCCTAAGGACCTCCTCTCCGGATGATGCTTTACCATTCTTACACAAAAGAAGAACTACACTGTTAAAAATGTGTTTGTTTGGTTTAAGACCCTTTCTTCGCATTTCTACTATGATCTTCAACACTTGCACCAGATGCTCCATATCAGTACAATACCCATTAATCACAGTACTGTAACTTATAACATCAGGGATGCATCCCCGATTTTCCATTTGAAGGAGTAGGTTGTGAGCTTCTTTCACTCTTCCTATTTGGCAAAGAGAATGGACTATTATGTTATAAGATTCAGTATCCCATGAAATACCCAAAGTAGCAAATTCACCAAAAACCTTCAATGCCATTTCATGCCCACCAATACTCTTTGATAGGCGGGAAAGATATAGGTTACATGAAGAAACAGATAAAACTATGCCGTAATTCAATAACTTGTCAAAAAGCTCCCTAGCATAAACTAACAAGCTAACTTCAATAAGAGCTTGGAAGAAAATGTCAAATACATAAGGATTAGAGCCCCAATCCTTGTATGTGTATACTAGCATGTCAAAGAAATTAACGAACGAAAGATTGATGTCGAGACTTGGTTTGACCCAAAAACCACGTATGAGTCCTCGAGATGTTTCTGTGTCTTTAGCTGATGTGGCGATGTGAGCAACAACACAACGGGCCTCAAGTGATGGCTTGCTCCTTAGGGACCACCAGTTATACAAATCCAGAACTAGTTTGTAGTCATTTTTTATGTTCATGAGAACCCAGATGAAATGATCAGACCTGAAATTCCGTTCGAATGGATTTAAAGTACTGTTAAGGGTCTCACAACGACGTTGCTTTACAGTATTAGACACTTGATGCACAAGTTTGGCATCTCTTATGGATGGTTTCTTAGGAGAATAATCAGGGAAGGGTCGAGAATCGATCCTATGAACCTTACAATCACTTGAATAGCAGAAGATAGAGAGATGGCTAATGGCTGAACACAATTGTTCATTGAAAAAAAAGACTCGAGGATTATAGTTTGGGAATAAGAATAAAGATTTCCTCATGTCTATGAAAGAATGCCATCAGAACAGATTTCAGACATCCATTCCTGAACAAGCAATGGCATCCCTCCATGTAGAAGAATCAAATTCACTCCATCACCTGTAAACAATGATTATGTATCACACTTTGAGTGGAAAAATCCTGACCATAAACATAAGAGCAAAGAAAAACCACATGTTTTATGATGAGGCGCACCTCCTAAAGAAAGCTAATGATGTTACATTCCTATATTTTGTAACCTTATAATCATCTTTAATTTCTCATCACTTCCAAGTTTCAAGCAAGTGAGGTAGTATATTATAGCTGCACTAAAGGACATTATTGATTGATAAAAATGTGAAAGGAGAAAATGTGAATGATTAAAATGTGTGTAATCATTTTCATATGTTTGAGAACAATTTATGATTCAATGCGTATATGTGTATGCCAATATTACACTCAGGTGAGAGGGTTGCTTTCTATATGCTTCCTTAACTCACTATCCCAATTTAATCTGAAAGTAAAGAGTGCTTGTCTCTTAGTCAACCGAATAGGCTATATGCGCTACACGCTGAGTCCGCCTCCTCCCCATAGAACCTAAGTTAACATATAAAAAATAGCATGTGATCTGGAAAGGACACTTGACACCTCCAAAATTTGGGAAGATCCCAGAGGAAAAAATAAACGGAAAAGAACACCTAGACCACATACATCCATCAAATGTGAAATTTCAGATATATTGTACAACTTTTGTCCACAGAGACAGTTTTCAGATATATTAGTTAAATTACTTAATATTTGATGTATTAATTTTTTAGCTTTACCTTTTTATGTATTTAATACTACGTTTACGTATTAAGTAAGAGATCTGAAAAGTAATTTAAGATCAATATAAGATCAAAGTAAGATTCACATAGACTAATTGAAAAAAAGGATAGTGTGCTTCACTTGAAATTTCTCATCTTAATAAAATCGATGTCCCTCAAAAGTTCACTATGGTAACTACTCAAAGCAGTGACATCTAAAATGTTAAAGAACAGAAGGTCAATCAAACCTCACCTTCAATGTAAAACTTCAATTGCCTCCAACTTTTTGTATACTTCTCTAGTTCTCTACATAGCAGATTTTAACTTGTATGTAATTAAAATAGGATTCTTTTTTAGTGGCTTAAATCTTTTGAGATTTGATCTTCATTTTAAAGATTGCAAGTTTAACAATTCAGATTTAGAGTGAATATTAGTACTCCAGGAAAACATAAACAAAAGAATATCTACATCTAAAAAATAAATTATTATTAATGTCTATCATCCAAAAAACGAAAACCAAAAGAATAGATCAAAATGAGTAATAGCCAAACCAAAAGAATAGATCAAAATGAGTAATTGTCAAGTTCTTACTTATAAATCCTTCAAAGTTGCATTAATAGTGGACTGAAAGAACCCAAAATCCCCCCCCCCCCAATAAACACCAAGTTTTATTTTTAGTTATATGCAGTAATATGTAGGTTTAACTTCAATTGTATTAGTGTAACTAATACTGAGTATATTAATTTTCAAGCAAAGAAATGTATTGTTCTCCTAGCAGCTTACCGTGGTCATCACACAGGTGCAACATTAACAATGTCTAGTGCAGCAAAGGTGATGGATAAGAGGAGTGGGAGTGGAGAGATTTTAAAATTAGCATATTTCCATATATTTGATTGAGGAATTTCAACAAACACCATCCGAACAAAATATTTAATCATACCCAATGGCATTGTGACATATTTACAAACACTTAATGTATTCTTACAAACACCTTGTATTTTCACTACTAACTAAATTGATGATAGCCATCTCCATATACACCTAGAAAATTGGAAATCAGTTTAAAATCAAAGATGGGTGATATGATTTAAACGAATAATATACCTCGAACTCAGTTTGAAGCGGCTGGATTTCGGCGAAGATGGTTTTCCAGGTGAGCGGGAATTTCATTTCAGAAATTGTAGTGTGGGAAGATTTTTCCTGCGACACCAAGGACTGGGCAGGGAAAACAGGTTGATTACAGGCGACTGCTTAAGGAATATTATGGGCTGGTCGCAATTATTGTATGGTGAAGGATGTTACGGCCTAATAAAATGGTGATAGAAGTGATGGCCCAAATATCTAAGGTCCACAATAAATAAGGAAATTTTTAACAAATAGATTAAATTAGTCTAAATAGAGGAGTAATATTATTTTTTCACTTTTCAAATTTTTCAAAAATAGACTAAGGGAGTGTTTTGCAATAGCTTTAAAAAAAGCACTTATTTACCAAACACTTCCAATTTTTACATTTTCTCGGCTTGCGTGTGAAAAATGCTTTTCCCTTTTCTATTACACAAAAAGCACTTATTTTACCAAACACTATCAACTTTTACTTTTCAAAATCACTTTTTTCTCAAACACTATCAACTTTTATTACTAATCACTTTTTCATTACATCTCCAAAAGTGTTTTTTTTAATCAGAAGCAGTTGCAAACACTCCCTAAGAAAGAGTTCCTTTTCAATTATAGATCATAACAACCGAGGATGTTTTACTTGGACTTGAATTTGCTGGTCTGATCTGTTTACTTCTGGTCTAATCTCAATTGGTCTGATTTGTTTAAACTTTGTCTGGTTTGATCTGTTTAAGTTTGATTTTGTCTAATCCGGAACTGAATCTAGATAAAAACTTCCTAAGCATGCTTCTTAAGTAATAGATGCACAAGGAAGATTGAAAATTTATTCATGTACCAATTCTATGCTTATTCATTTACAATTTTCATGAATTTAAACAACTAAGAAAATAATGATGCAAAATGATACTCCCTACGTATTTAAAAAATCGCCATGTTTAGTTAGGACACAAGATTTATGGTAGAATAGTAGGGGTAATGAATAGTATAGAAAAAGTAAGAGAGAATGTGAAAAAGTAGGAAAAAGAGGATAAAAAGTAGAAAAAATAAGGGTAATTGAGTATTTTTATAAATAAAAAACTTACCAAAAAGGGAAAGTGTAGGGAACTTTTAAATACATCCCAAAAAGGAAAGTATAGTAAACTTTTAAATATGGACGGAGTATAAAAATTCAAAAAAGAAAGAAACTGAAACAAACATATATATTCTCAGGAACATTTATAACTTTAGCAAGGTAAAAAAGGCAAAAAGAATACAATAAATGTATAAAAATTTAAAACTATAAAGTCGAAAAAAAGTAAATTTTTTTTTTGGAAATACCATAAATATTTTATTCAATTCTGAAAATACATAAACTAAAAGAAAAAAGTATAAAAGAGCGAAAACTTATCGGTTGAAGAAATATATAAAATTTATAAACACATGTAAAATAAGATAAATATGTTTTCAAACTATTTAAATATATGACAATTTATTATAAAACTTTATGCAAACTGTTTTTAAAAGAATAATTTACACCAATAATACCACTTATTAGTGTTTCTTCCATTATTAATCCCTACAATGCATTATTCCAGATTAATACCAATCAGTGGGGTAAGCTTCCACAAGCACTCTATTAATATGAAGGTTCAGGCTTAGCCGGTAATTAAAATACACGTGACCCGCACGTGACTAAAAATGTCATCCTCAAACGTGAGGCTCCTCTTCGATGTCTAAATTAAACTTGACCTACATCTTCAACAACAGAAAGAAGGACGACGACGAACTACGACAAGGAAGATAGAGTACGAAGAAGAAGACAGGCTCTGAGGTCACACAGGAGAACGACTGAACAATTCATGAAGTCAGTGAGCGGTTCATCTTCTTGGACTTGTAACTCAAGCAGAGTAGAAGGTGGACGTACTTGTTGTCACAAAATTGAGGCAAAACTTCGAACGGTAAAGAGTGGTCCAAACTTAGAAAGGACATTTTATGGCTGCTTGCAATGGCCAGTAAGTATCCCCTTTTCTGATTTTGAGTTTATACACTTGTAGGCTGAAAAAATCAGAAATATTGAATTGTTTAGGGTGATGATTTCATATTATGCAAGCTAATGAATTTTAGTTTAGTTTGAATCAGAATAACTTCAGTGTTGACTATGCAAATGTATTTACGAGGAGGAGGAGGAGGAGGCTGCTATGAAGACTGGGTCGGTTTGGTGATTTGCAAAAGATGTAGTAGAGAAACATTTGCTATTATGGTTGTGGTTGTATCTTTGATTGTATTTGGGATTGTTTGTTTTTTGAAGTAATGTAACACTTATCAATTTAGGGTTGTTATTTGAAGTAATGATATTCCTGTTACATGTAGTTAAATGTAATGTTCCATGTTCCATTTTGGGATCTTAAACATGTATACCTAATGTATTGCTTTGTAGTTTGGATTTGTGTTGAATGTATATGTATATCATGTTTCATCCATTGTTGCAATTCACTATACATCTTTGAAAAGGCTAATGTCAGATGCTAACAGAAAGCACCAGATGGTAATAGAAAGCACCAGATGGTAACAGATAGCACATATGACATATCCAACTATGAACCTGAAATATAACATGTAAATGTTTCTAAAGTAAAGACAAAGTGCAGAAAAGGTAAAAACCACATTCAAATTGTCAATAGAAGTCATTGTCTAACACGATGGAAAGAACTGGCTGCAATTGTTTAAAACTTCCCAGGATACACACACCTAAAGGTAATACTCACAACAATCACAACAACAAAAGTGTAGCCAAATGAAAATTAAAATACAACATCCCTAACAATTCCATTAAACAACAATAATACAATATTAAGGGACTTCAAAGGGGAAACAACATCATTCACAACTTCATTTCATCATCTACTACATTCTTTCAAACAGGTGCACTAGCATTGCTTAAAGGAGGACATTTACTCCCCGAAATGACTCTCGAGCCTCCAACTTAACCGAGTTACTACAAAAACAAACCGCAAACATTAATGAACACACATAAACGTCAAGATTTAAAAAATATAAAATAAACATATTCTCACATTAACAATAGTGTTTCCTTGGCCATCAATGAACACACCAAAACCCCGAGGGACCTGCATCCAATAAAAACACATAAAAAATACTCCTTCCGTATCACATATATCTTCCCACTTCCAAAGTGGGTGAGATTAAGAATAGTGAAATGGGGTATAAATTATTGAGGGTATGATGGGAAGATGGTGAAATAATGTGATGGAATGAAGGATAAATCCAAAAAAAAAGTAGGTGTAGTAGTGAATTATTTTTTAAATTATTGAGGGTATGATGGGAAGATTTAGAAATGGGAAGATATAAATGTTACGTCCAAAAAAGGAAAGTGGGAAGATATGAATGTTACGAAGGGAGTAGAATGTACAACATCATATCATAGTTCAAATGTGTTATGCATACCTGGATGCCTTTCCCTCTCCCTTTTCCTCTCCCTCTACCTCCCATGATTACCCTGCCTCCTCTTCTAGTTTGTGTTGGTTGGGCAGTCACATTACATACGCAGTTTGCCTTTCAGTCTCAACAGAAGGTATGACATGCTTCCTAGGTCTTCCCCTTGGTTTCTTGACTTGGTTTCCGATTTAGGCACTAAAGACCTTTCAAAAAAAATCAAAATCTTTAAAGATCAAGGTTAAACCTAGTCAAAGCTACACTCTGAGGACCAAGAAAATTCATTCAATGTCACTCAACAATCCATTTCCAACAATCTACAATGGTTAGCCGCTTCAACTCTTCAACCTTGTGTGATCATCAAAGTGTTGAATTGTCAAAAGAGCAGTTTGAGGTAGGAAGATCCGACAGTCACCAAATCTTCAAGGAATTGGAAGAAAGACTTAAGAATAACCATAATGTTTTGCTGAAACAATTAGAGAAGGAATCTTTCTTGAATGTTAAGATCACACCATCTGAACAAAAAATCGCTAAACTAACTTTAGAGACTGAAAAGTTGGGAGTAAATGTTTGTGATTTAACTAAGAGATTAACTAGTTCTCAACGTGAACGAAATAGACATTCAGCTGTTAACACAACTCTTTCAGAGCAAAGGGATACTCTCTATACCAAAATCAAACAACTAGAAGACCTTTTAGCCAAAAGAGACCAAACAGATCAACAATTTTTCTTAATCAACCGAAAGACACTTGTTTCTACTAGAGTTGCGCAATAATAACCTGAACCCGTGATGTGTGTTTTCTCGCACTTAAAAAGGTTGTAGAAAAGTGGTTGAAACTACGAGTATCGTCTCCACAGGGACGGACAAAAGGGAATTAAAGATTAACTAAATTCAGCGATTAAAAAGAAAAAAAATAAAATAAAGATGCAAGTGTGCGAGATTGATTGGTGAATTAAAATTAAACTAATGCGAATGAACGATTTAAATAAAAATTGGTTTCTTCTTAATTAACGACGAAGGGAACAAGAATTGATTCCGGGGTAACCAGATTTCTGGCAGATCAGGCCTAATTACATGAAATTGATTTAATTGAGCCTAGCTAATCATTACTAAGTTCTTACCGCTCTCGCGGCATAGAGTACAATAATTTAGGGGACCAGGTTGATCTCTCATGCGACAGGATCCTAAATTATTGCCAAGACGAGCGAGCTTACGGCCCCTTAATCGCTACTAATCTCTTAGCGAATGATTAAGTATGTGTGAATGTGTCCTAGAATAAATTAGATCTCTCTTAACTTATTCTATAAGCAATTGTAATTCTAGCGACCGTTCTAGGTTACAAAAGATATCAGTTAAATTATTCAAACACAAATTAAACGGCATTCATTCAATTAATCCATCAAAAATCTAGCCATACATCATGATTAACCCTTTCATCAATCCCAAATCCCTAATTAAACTACTCACAATTCATAATTGAAGAATCAACAGAATTGGGATGGATAGAAATAATTGTCTTTAATTAAAAAGATGAACTTACAAATAATCCCAGGGTCTTGGAGTAAAAAATCGTAAAAACGCAAGTAAATTCGTCCCTAGGCCTCTCCGTAATGTTCGTAACCCCTAAAAAGGGTTAGGGAGGCCTTATTTATAGAAAAAGGGGAAAAAAAACGAGTTCTGGCTGAGTTGGGATTTTTTCTCGCGTAACACGGGGCTATGCACGATCGTGCGTCCCTGGCTACGCACGATCGTGCGTAGCAGGCAGTAGCTCCATCGCGTTTTCGCTCTTACGCACGATCGTGCGTACTACGCATGATCGTGCGTAGCAGGCAATAGCTCCATCGCGTTTCCGCTCTTACGCACGATCATGCGTACTTCTGCGCACGGTCGTGCGTCCGTGTTTTTCAGCTTTTACTTCCATTTTCTTGCTCCAAACGCTCCCGGATGCAAATGAGGTCGATCCAAATGCTCTTTCTTCATCGAAATTTCGTCGTGAATCACCCGGTGACCTCCAAATCTATCAAATCTCTCCCGAATGCTCTCTAGCTCTTCCCGATTGTTTCTCAAGTGCCTATTGCCGGACTCTAACTTCTTCAATTTGACTCCAAATGCAACAAAACTCTAACCAACGCCTGGTAAACATAACTTGAGCTAAAATTGAGACTTGCAACACCTTAAAGCTAGGAAAACCATCAAAAGTCGATCCCAACACGCATCAAATGCTTGTCTAAATATGGACTTGTCAACCCGCATAACCCGTCCGACTCAACCCTACCCGACTCAACCCTACCCGACCCTATTGAATCGGCTATTTGACTTAAAAAATATTCATGGGTTAAATATGTACGAACCTGCACCTACTGGGTAGGGTTGCGGAATTGAATTCTCAAACCCGATAGTAGCCGACCCGGCCGAATGTTCATTTTGCTATTATTATGCTACAAGGTTTTCTTTGATAATTTCAATATAAGACCAATGTGTTTTATCTAGGACTATGATATTAGAATTAGAATTAAACATTTACCATTTTGACTAGGTGATTGTTATATATTTACGTTTGCTTCTAAATGAACTTCCTTTACGGAAGGATGTTTTAATACTTTTACCCAATGGCTTTGCTTATAAAAGACATTTGTATTTGTTTGTGTGTTTTGGAAATAAGTTAATCAAGTTTCAAATTGCTTACATAACCAGTGGCGGACCCAGAGATTTGTGAGAGCGGGGGCACACTACACTAAAGTTAGTCTATAATAAAAACTCCAAATATAATAAAAATGGTAAAAAATGTATTAAATTATACAGAACAGTTAATTACATACTACGTATTAAATAGTTCACTGCTGCAACTTGGGTAAATCAAGCCTATGAGTTTTCATATTCTGAAAATGTTGCATAATAGTTTCATTATCAATGTTCATATTCATTGATCGGTTTTCGTAATGTGGGATCAATAATGATATCCCACTCAGATGTACTATCTGTGCGGGCCCTTTTGTCTCCCCTAATGTCATTAGACTCATCTGGAATAGTACTTACATTCGAAGCAACAACAATTGCATTACTTGAGATAGACTGATTAGGAACGTTCAAAGAACCATCTCCTGGAGTTAAACACCTCTTACTCCGAATTACAAATTTATCCAAATTCATTTTCCTAATAAAAAAAAGACAAATACAATAAAATCCAAATAAATCAATTTCTGCATCCTAATTATTTCACTAAATTAAAAGAAAAAAAACTCTTACAAATTAGAACTCTAACCCTAATTAGAGCGCATTCACAAATTCAAACTATCAAATCTTCTATTATACAACAATAGGAGAAAATCTGCACAGTACTCCCGCCTAAAAACGTCACATCAGATGCTCGGGTCGGGTATCCAGTAGGTCGGGTCAGGTATGCAGAAGTTCGGGTCAAGAGCCTTGCTGACAATATGTTTAATGTTGTGTTATTTGAAATGTAAGATTGCTTGAATTGTTGGTCAATTATTTACAGCTGGTGTGACCTACGATTGCTTAGCATTTATTGCATGCCCAATACCCAATAAAGTTTTTTTTAGGCTCAATAAAAAGGACACTAATTGGGGCTGCACGCATCACAATGTTAAAGAGAGGACCAACTTTAATATTAAAAATTAGGTTCTGTCATTTTGAATTAAATAAGTTGTACTACACGGTCCTGCAATGTCACTTCAGTATCCTTATAGTTAAAGTAAAAGTAATGTGTAATCATAGCTCACAAAAGAGTTCAATGCATCGGCCGATTGGCTGCTTTAATATTTAACATTTGTACAACAGAATCTTTAGTAAAGATTTTTGTTCAATGGACAATAAGAAAAAAATTAGCGAAGACTCCATTCCATTCCTATAAATACCCTCACAATGGGTTGCAAACCACACCACCAACAAGCATTTCACAAGCAATTACTACTACTTCATTATCAATGGCAAATTCCTCTATACAACTAGGGATGTGGTCTTTATTCAAAGACATTGATCACACAAAGTCCACTTAGGCATTGAGAGTAAGGGTTGGGCCGGTATACAAGGTGCCACCCCATTCCAGGGTACAGAGACGGTAGAGATGAGATTGCATGATGCTGAGGTAAAGATTGAAATATATTTGTGGAACACATGCATAAATTTGTTTAAAGATTTTAAGCCTTGGTATCAAATTTTATTTGACAGGGGGATCGTATTCACACAACCATCAAGAGGCCTCAGCTGGCTATGTACATGTCAATGATTAAAGAACATCAAGCGTATGCACTTGGGAACTTCTACTAGATAACTACCAGACTCTGAAAACCACCCATCACTCCTATGTTTCAAAGAAAATTAATTCATAGGTTATCATTAAAATATTCAAATTTTCGTTTACAAGTATTCAAGTCTTCCAGGTGTTGAAGTTAACAAAATTTCATTTTGATTTTAATAACAGCTCTTTAATGAAGAGGTTAACCAAAAGCACAACAAACGACCGTAAAAGAAGTCTTATAGACTTGATCAACAAAGGTAGTTTTATATTCATAAATGTTATTTATTTCTATTGCAAAATAGATAACCATGTAGTCATGATTTGATTAATAATTTTTAAGCCACTACAGCCTCATAAAAAAGAGGATTTCAAACACTATTTTCAATCTAAACACATTTTATATTTCAGATGTTTGGATATTACTCAGCCTTAATAGATCTAATTGTCCGAATGTTTACATAGAGTCCAAATAGATCTTTTTTTAGCAAAAAATCAGAATTTGTTAAGCCAACTCACATACAGTACAAGTGAAAAACAGTAAACACTAATGAGGTCTGAGATCATTTAGTGTCACTAAACCTTTGTGTAAAACACATGCAAAAAAGTGTAATTACACAGATGAAAACGAGATCATTACAACTGCAAAACGTAGTTCGTTGAATCGGTGAACACAAGTCCAAGGCAACAAACATAATATCTGAGATCCTTGAATATTACTCAGTCCTCGGAGATCAAAATCCAAAAAAAAACTACATGTAATATAAGAATGAACAAATAAAACGACCAATCTGAGATCCTTTCGTGATGATCACTCAGATTTTATGAAAAAAGGATTTTCAAAGGGCATCATCACATAATAGATTACATGCAGGCCAAATTTATAAAAAAAGATTCAAAAATACACAACAATCTATCAAAATCAGAACATTTTCTTTTCAAATCGTATAGATCTATTTGTCAAAATTGGAATCTGTGAACCGAAGTTGGATACAAGCGAATAAACATAAACAATAACGATGCGCTGAGATCATTAAGTATCACTCAGTATTCGTTAGAAATTAAATAACAAAATAACATAATGAGAAAGGACTACCGATACGTCGAAGCAGGCCCTGAGATGCTGAGATCGCAGCTCAATCAAACAAGGCAGCATCGGCCAAAGATAAGAATGACTTGGGTCTGTGAAATCTTTGCTGAGCCTCATTTATTCTCATGTAAGGATGGAAGAAGAAGAAACGAAAGGGCGGTGAGAAACGTATGTAATACGCAAGTTGAGAGAGAGAGAGGCTGACCGATGGTCTGTGAATGGAGACGCTGGGTAAATGTTCTACACAAGGGGTAATGGGAGTTTATATCGGTGGGGTTAGGTTTGGTGGTTGGGTTGAGTTTGATTTTTAATGGGCCGAAATTTGGGCAGAATTTGTTTTTTTAAAATCAAATTTGGATAGATTATGAATTGTTATTTTATTAAGTGTCATTTTATCATATTAATTATATACTTATAAATTATATAATGTATGCAAAATAAATATTATTATTTATCTAAATAAAATCTATGGATTTTATTATTGTTATTATAATTATAATTATATAATTATATAAATACATTTTCATTTAAATTATTATGACTATTTAGGGTGGTTATTAGCATAAAAACATTGCAACATTATCTTTAAAATATTGGTCAAATACTATTTATGAATAAAAAAGCAAGTTAGGTTACAACGAGGTAACATACAAGTATAAGTGAAATCTACTAAAAACGTGAAATTCGAATTTCATAGGAGGTCACATTTTTTGTGAATCATATTTATCTTATTGATAATTATGTAATCGAGGAAAAATTTAATATGACCTAATGAAAATATATTTATTTTATTCAGATATTGATTAATGCATCATGAATATGTTGTGTATGTGGTTTATCTTGAATTGAAAATTGTGATCCAAATCACATGAAATCACATGAAACACACACTGCAGCGTGATATTAATCAAATGGGTTGTTCTGACATCACAACATCGAATGAAGACACAAGTCGATGTAACGCTTTACTTGAAAAAACGAGCGGTGGCTATTTTGTTCAATGGTATAATATTGTTTTATTGTCACATGTTTTATGAAGATGTTCTTATTTTAGGTAATTATTATTATTATTACTAGATTACTAGATTATCAGCTGACCATACCACCAATGTAGTTTATAAGGAAGTTTTTCGCAATGTGCAGATTGTGAAACCCTATATAACATATACTTTATCTATTTATTCCAAAACATACTTATTACCTATCTTTGAGTTTTCACTATCCGATCTTTAATTATAATTTATTGTGCATGTCACGTCTCTAAAAATTTCCATACATTTAACACGACCAAATAATATTTACGAATAATGTCGCATCCCTATTACATTTTAATATCCCGCGCATCGCGCGGGTGAGAATCTAGTTTCAAGTAAACAAACAATCCTCAACATTCTTGATTACTAACAATTTTAATTTTTAAAATAATCCCTCAACTAAAAAGCATGTGCCGTCAATGCATAATAAATTGAAAACAAACTTACAAATCAAGGAAATATGGGAGGATTGAGCGGTGCAGGCGTGCGGCGGTGCAACGTCAATTCAGCAAGAGAGTGAAATCCCCGGAGGCCAGAGCCAAGGCGGCGACATCCCCTAAAATCGTAATTCGTAAACTGTCCGCGTGAGGTTTTGTTTTTGGAGAACTTCGGCTTTTATCATTCTAGTCTTCCAAATATTAGTGGGTTTTTAGACTTTTAATACTCCGTTGTTTTAGTTGCCTGCATAGTGTCTACTTTTTTGGAATTTTAACTTTTTTTTTGTAACTTTTTGTTTTCAATTCTTAATTATTATTTTTTTGTTTTTTTGATAATTCTATATCTTTTATTTTAATTCACCTAAAATTTAAATATTTTGTATTAATTTTTTATTTATATAACCGTAACATTTTAGTATCTTAATTATCAAATACTGATATAAAGCCGGGGCACTCATTTTTATCCTAAGTACTACTAGTGAAATTCCGGGCTCGAAGCGGGGGCACGTGCCCCACCTAGCCCCCCTTAGGTCCTCCACTGCTTACATTGGTTTCCCGCATTAAGGGTACTGAGAGCAAGTTGGTACTGAAAACTCTGGTGATGCATCAAAGCATTGTCTCCACCTCTGAAAATGGTGGTGATGATAAGAATGACGACAACGATGGTGATGATGTCCCACTGATCAGAAGAACTACACGAAGAGGGTACGAAGAGGCATCTCACTCCATAAGTAACACTGATGGTATCATTATCAGTGTGACACGCTCCAAACACCAACATGACGTTTGTGCCACATCATCTGAGTCCACAACAAGAGCTCAATTAACTGGCAGTCGTGGAAAAGAAATGGCTTTGTTCAATTAAATAATCCAGTCAGATACATCCAAGACTAACCTCATAGGAGCAAGAGCTGCGGGGGGCGGGCTGCGGGGACCCGGTCCCGAACGGGTACTATACATCCAAGACTAACCTCACAGGAGCAAGAGCTGGGTAGTATATCGCATATATTAATACATGGTTCAATTCAAACTTTATCACATGATTGCTCAATTGGTTTCTACTATACCAAAATTGGTTGTATCGGATGAGGTTACTGTTAGAAGACTATTTTAGTTATTTTTACGTATAATTTTTTCTTTATTTTATTAATAAAATATATTTAAATACAATTTTTCATAAATCAATAGAATTGAATCAGACAAATTCAGTCACTCCAGCCAGAATTTTCGTAAATTTGAGGAGGTGATATCAAATATTCAAATAAAAATGAAATCTTGAAGTACGATTTTTTATTATTATCAAAAGTTAGCTAGCTGCGAGAATCTGTTCTCATCGCCCATATAGCTAGCGAATCTATTTCTACGTACATTTTACAGATTGTGCTCTATCAAAGTCAAGCTTTAGTTTATACTCCCTCCGTCCCAGAAAATTCTTCCAACTTTCCTTTTTGGGACGTCCCAGAAAATTCTTCCAACTTCACCTTTTTGATTATTTGTGTGGCTCACATTCATTTCACCTTTTTCTTATACAACTACAACCACACATTTCCACTTTATTCCCACTTTCTTAAACTCCGATCCAAGTCAAACTAGGAAGAATTTTCTGGGACGGAGGGAGTAATTATTAAACACAAAGTTAATTAATCAAACTATCGTAGATCATAAGCTAACTACTGTCTACGTACATTAGTTTATATATATGAATCATAAGCTGATCCATCCTGAATAATTGATAGTAGTGATGAAGAAAACGAGCTGTTACTCTACTTTCCACCAGGTGCTACTAATTCTCGTCTCTAATCTTCTACCCTGTTTGGTTTCGTCCCTAACATGCCAGAGAACCTGCGGGAGCCAAGTAATCAGATACCCGTTCGGGACCGGGCCGGGCTGCGGGGACCCCCGGTTCGAGCCTTACGTGACCTGCAACAGCCAGCAGCAGGTCCTGAGGTTGGGAACCCGCAGCGGGTGTTACCCGGTCACGGCCATCGACTACGAGAGAGAGGTAATTTACATCTTTGACCCTTCCATGTCCACCTGCTCTTGCACCCCGCCAAGCAGAGGGTTCAGCCTCGACGGGAATGCTCCTTTCTCCTTCTATGACTCCACCGTTTTCGCCCTTCTAGGTTAGTTCGTACCTACTACTGTCTCTGTTTCAATTTGTTTGACACAGTTTCCTTTTTTGGATGTTTCAAAATGAATGTCACACTTTTTTTTTCCTTATTTGGTGAACATATCTATACCAAAACACCGCATAACAGTGTCAAAAACTTTGTTCTATAGTAAAATTTGCTTCTTAATCCTGGACAAGTCAAAATGTGTCAAACAAATGGAAAAGGAGGGAGTATCTCTCAATTCACCTCATTACACGATACCACTAGCTAACTCACCTTGTTTAACGCTTTTGCACTTTATCCGTCTAAGACAGGACATACTTGAGGTTACTTTAATTTTGACTTATTTTGCATAGATAATTTGTTCAAAGTTTGGATGACATGGACCATTTTCTTTTACTAAATTCTACTTCCCATAAAATTCATTCCCATTTGATTTCGATTGGAATTTAAAAGAATGAAATGAAGTGAAAATGTGTAGCATGTTTTAGTAAGAAAAATGTAAATGAATATTGTCACACAAAAATTTTCGGAGCATCCACAAAAGTAAGTGGGAGATGAGAATAATTTTGCAAAACAACCCCAATATATGTTGTACACAGTACGCAAATGAGATAAAATATTCGGAGTACTATCGTGAGAAACATGTGCAAAGAGAACTTTCCAATAGTCTAATACGAATTCTTTAAACTGTTTTCTACTTGTCTCAATTTTTTCTTATTTTACACAGAAGTCAAATCTTGAAATGTCCGAAGGAACGGAATGACTAAATATACTTATATTGATTAAGCTTCAAGACCGTTAAGACTTGGAATTCCATCCACGTCAATCTAATATGAGAAGTAAACTAAGATCTATTAATTGTTTTAGAGATAATCATTGTGTGACAACAACACCACTCTTCACGACTAGTCACTTCGTCTGGATTATGCTGACAATTACTCATTTTTTATTCATTCATACTACCTCCGTCCCATTTATATTGTTCCGGAAGAAGGTGACACAGTTATTAAGAAAAGTGAGTTTGTGTGGTTGATTTTAATTGATAAAGTAAGAATAAAGTAAGAATGATTTAGAGTCACACAAACTTTGCCAAATATGGTATGAGACAATTTAAGTGGACTTCCCGAAAAAGTAAAACGGGACAAAATAAATGGGACGGAGGGAGTAATTGTTTTAGGGATAACCAATTATTAGACCAGACCATATCATACTTAAGGAGACCATATGAAATTAGACTAGATCAAACCAAATCATCAAATTTAAGTTCAAAATAAAAACATTCTTACTCTCCTCTTACTCTCGTTTAACGATGAGAGAATTCCCTAAATAGGAGTAAAAATGTTTTAAAATTCCAAAATAGGAGTATCATGTTTTTTATTCCTAGAATAGGAGTAAATTTCTGCCAAGTTTGGCATTACAAGGCTTTAAACATGGCATTTTTTTCCAAACTTGACAGATTACTCCTATTTAGGGAATAAAAACATGATACTCTTATTTTGGAATTTCAAAACGTTTTACTCCTATTTAGGGCAATTTCTGTTTAACGATTAGTCACTCTAAAACAGTTATTCTCAAGCAATTTACATTTTACAGTTTTGTACATTTAATCCCAGGCTGCTCGGGAGGGGTAAATTCGTCTTCTCCGGTGTGCGATTCCCAGGCGGCCCCAATCTGCGACCTCCTATACTCATGCCAGCCAATCACCAGCAGGGTGAACAACATCCAGGTCTCCGGCGGTTGCTGCGTCTACGCGCCGGTGGATCTCGGGCCGGCGTTTCAGATGGACTTGGAGAAACTCCAGTGCGCCGGCTACTCCGCCATGTACAGCGGCGGAGACGGGAACCCGCTGGCGTGGAAATACGGGATTGCCCTGAAATATAAGTTTAACTACAATAACGATTACCCGGATCTGTGCGAAAGCTGCGAGAAGAGCAATGGGGTTTGTGGGTACTCTGTACAGTATAGAACTTTTCTGTGTAACTGTCCTGGCGGGTTCAATTCTAGCTCGACTTGTTTCATCCCTGCTTTGAGTGATAGCAGCAATCGTCTCAGGGGTCTCTCTTGGAAAGCAGGAGGTACTCCACTCCTCATTCTTGTTGTTTTTCTACTTCAGGCTCTTCAGCAATATCTCATTGTACCGTAAAATAAGATTAGTGAATTTGATTTTTCTTGGTTAATGACATGAAAGTTTAGATAATGATTTTTGGTTTTAAATTTGTGTGAAGTTTATAAATGTTTCTCCCTATTTTTTTACAAAATGTTTTTTAATAAAGAATATGATCATACTCCGTATAATATTTATATTTTAAATAATTTTGTATTAAAAACTATGATTAATCAAACTCAACCAACATTGACAAAGAAAAGTCAATTTGGCCATATAATTTGGGACGAAGGGAGTATATGGTAAGCATGTTTTAAATTGGATTATAATTTTATCAAAATGTTGTTAGTACACACTTTTTGTACACATATGATGTGTTGTGCACCCCTTCTAGTTGTCTGTCTATATATGCAATTTGAAATTGTCTTTTAGACAAACAACTAGTAGGGGTGTGCACCGTATGTGTACAAAATGTGTGTACATCAAACATTGTTCATAATTTTATGGTCCAGTCTAGCTTGGTTGATCTGATTTAATTTGATTTGTAGGTGTCTCTTTTACTTTACATTAATTTGACAATTATTGAATTATAGTCTCGTTTGATCTGGTCTATTACGAACTAATATAATTTATTTTAATTTGGTTGATCGCATTTGATCTGATTATGTAAATGTCTATAATATAGTACTCCGTATGTATCTACTCCCTATTTTACAATTGTCAAAGTCACTCAATTTATGAAGTTGTTTGTGTCTTGCATTGTTTAATTTGCAGGAATTTTGGTGGGTGTGATCTTGGGATTGTTGAAGTGGACGTGATAATCAACCATAAAATTCAACTTCCATGAATTATTATTTGATCAGCATGGTTATTGGTTGGCCACTTTAATTTGTTCTTGCATCTTACGTACATTTTTTTTAAATGTAAAGGGCATATAAAATCATGAAAATGTAAAAATGCAAATTGTTGCTTGCTTAGCATGTTGTTTGTTTGTTTGTTTTGATTTGGGAAAATTTGTCAATTAGTTGCCTCCTATATCGACATCTGTCTATCTTATTTTAAATACAATTCCATCTTGGCTATTAACCGTAGATCAAATCTGGCTTGATAGTTGTTACTCTTAAGTCGTAACATAGCAAAAATGCACTTACACTATAAATTAAATATACTCCGTAGTGTACAAATCTGTGTCATCAGAAGGGTAAATAAAGGGTCGCATCTCAAATATTAAAAATGTTAATGCGTATTTATTTATATGTAAAAGTTTAGATATAAAGATTATTTATACGAGTTAACCAAAATTATGATCATGCCTATACATGCATATATATCCGGGCAATCGCGCGCAATTATAATGCCTACGTCAATTCAGACGATTTTTCCCAAAATAAAAGTAAAACAGGTGGTTTCAGGCACTACTTACTCGATCCTACTTTGGAGAAAACTAAGTACACCTAGCTAATTAAAAAATCAAAAATCATCGAACATATAGTCATATACTCGTATTTAAAACAATGCCCGAAATCATTTATACCCCAAAGTGTCCAAATTCCAAAACATCTTGAATATGTTATTTTGGTTGTAGAGTACATTTTTTCATTCATCGTGTCGAATCAAATTCGATATGCTTTTGTCCCTTTAAATTTTATGAACTTTCCTTTTTTTAGATTAAAAAACTTTACTATTTTTCTTTCAAATAATTAATTTGTAATTTTAATTATTCTCTATCATCTATACAAACAATAACCATAGTTATATTTAATTATTTGAGGTATTTACCTAAATAGGACTAAACCAATCTTTAATTGCTAAAATAGGACTAAAGTATAAAATTCTCCTAAATAGGAGTTATAATCTATAATTGGACAAAAGCGCCCTTGATGCTTGGAAGTCAACCCGCCGCCGACCAGAACACTGGACCACCGCCGTTTCGCGGTCTGCCGCCGCCGGTCGCCGGAGATCGCCGTCGCCTAAAAAAGTGACCTCTGTTGCAGATCTGATGTAACACCGCCCCCAAGTAATTGTACTTTATCAAATTATGTATTGAACCCTGAGAAATGAATAAACACATCTTTACGCGATTGTAAAATTTTCATCATTTCTTCTACGTGAGTATTAGAATTCACGTGGAGCCCACACCGGGAGTGGGGGGCCACCCGATATTGTCGGGACCGCATATTATATTCATTTGGGTCAAGATAATATGTGTGTAATGGTTGATATCCTTGTTGGGCTATAGAAACTATATGAGTAACCATTTGGACATATAAAGCCCATTTATCAGTACCAAAGTAATATCGGATAAAAAGCCATAATAAATTATGGAGACCACCAAATTAAAAGTTGGGGAATTTAAATTCATTCTTATAGCCAATAATAATTGGAAGAATGATAGATATTTCATTTTACCCGATAAAATGAAATATAGTTAAAACAGTCCAGAAAATACAACTTTCGGGACCAAGTGTACACTTGGGGACACAAAGGGATGACCACCCATTTAAGTGGGGGCCACCCCACGACTTTGTCTTGCAAATAGCAAGGGGAGCCGCACCCTTGGACTGCTGAGGGGTGTTGAGAGGACTTGGAGACAAAGAGTGAAAGGCAAGGGGACCCTCACCCATGTTAATTGATGAATAAGCCAAAGTGACTATCTCCATCATACCTACACCCATATGCTCGACCCATCCTCCATCTAAAGAGTAGGAATCTCTGCAAAAAACTCCATTTTCATCCACCATTCACGCACCAAGCAAGGGGAGGAAGAAAGGAGGAAAGAGGAGAAGAGAAAAGAGGAGTTAAGGTGGGAAACTTGTGATTTACAAGGTAATGGCTTCATTAATCCCATTTCTTGTCCTTAATCATATTTCATACTCCTAGGATATTTCTACACATGTAAAAGTGTAGAATGGGGGTTGGAAGGTTGGTTCATGTCCAAAACGGATTTAGAGAACAAAGTTGACCGATTCGTCGAAAAATAACCTTTTAGAGGTCATTTGTGTTGATATGGGTTTTATGATGATAAAACCTTGTTGTTAACTTGTATAAGGTACTTCAAGAACTTTCACGGAGTTGAAAGGGTCGCCGGAGTTGTCGCCGGAGTTGTTGAAGTTCGCCGGAGTTTCACCGGGGCCAAATCGGAGAGGCTAGAACTTCATAAGCTTCATTAAGGTGAGAAGACGGCTATATGCTTTATAACTTTTGAGTGAGGCATGAGATTACCTAAAGTAATCAAGTATATGTTTTACGGAATGATTAAAGTTAATCAAGTATTGGCTTATGCCATGATTATATATAAAACAAAGTTGAAAAGCATGTTTTGTATGTTTGGTGATTAAAAATGTGATAACTTATTATGTACAATGATCCAGGGGTCAAAAAAGGTATTTTTGGATCAAGGACTTCAAGTAGATTATGCATGTAAAATTTCACGTTAATCGGACTCCGTTTGGGCGGTCAAACGGGCGTTGACCGCCAAGTCAACTACAATACCCGACCGGGTGTCTGCTGAAAAATTGGCCCCAAGGGCCGCTGTCTCCTATACCCGATCGAGTATGGATAGATACTCGATCGAGTATGCCTTGAAAATTAGCCTTATGGGCTCCTGTCTCCTGTACTCGACCGAGTATTGATGGGTACTCGATCGAGTATTGGGTTATACTCAAAACGGGTAGTTTTTGAGTGGGTTAGCGTGGATCGATCAGGTGGGACCCGTCCACGTTGGTTACTAAGGATTATTATATGACTATAGGACTAGGTATTGTCCATAGTTAAGTGAATGCAAGGTTAGCCATATCCAGGTTAGGGTTTGGTTAGAAATAAGGTTGAGGTTGAGTATCCTCGGGACGGTAAATGATCCTAAAACTCGGTGAGGTTGAGTATCCTCAGGACGGTAAACAATCCTAAAACTCGGTTGAGGTTGAGCATCCTCGGGACGGTAAATGATCCTAAAACTCGGTTGAGGTTGAGCATCCTCGGGACGGTAAATGATCCTAAAACTCGGTTGAGGTTGAGCATCCTCGGGACAGTAAATGATCCCAAAACTCGGATGGGGTTGAGTATCCCCGGGAGGGTTAACACTCCTGAAACTCGGTAGGATATTATGAAGGTAGAATGTAGCTCTTAAGCTAGGCATTCAGGAATGAAAGGGGAAAGGTTGGGTAAGTACCTTGTCTCTAAAAGACGCTTTTGTGAGAAAACGACCTACGGGTCAAGTATTTTACAAGTATATACAGTATGTACTATCTTGGGAATGGGGTGACAATGGTTACACCTAAAAATATATGTATCATCCTATTTTTGGGTCTCGTGTCTGAGACATTAGTTATTCCTCATATAGCCTGCTTGTCACTAGTACTTCTATGGAGTATTGACCCCTTCGGGGGCCCTCACATTTTTTCAGGTTAAGGCTAGAGTCCTGCTACCTGCACCTTTGCCTAGGGTGAACTCAAATAAGGAAGACGTGGTTCGTGCTTCCATTCTTATTTGAAATTATGAAATTGCTCATGGATATTTGAACGATGTTTTCTATTAAACTATTGAAGGGCCTGCGTGCTCATGGTTGCCACGTGTGGCTAAATGTCAAACATACTTTATTTCCGCATGTGTTTGATTTATATATTGATGTTGATTGTATGGGTTTACTAATCGGTTTGGCAATAGAATCTTTCGGACGCCTTGTATGATTTGATAAGAATGAACTACGTTGTTCTTATTGGGTTGTACGGCGGTTGTCTACGTGGCACGGATGCGGTCCGGGGCGTGACAATTAAGTGGTATCAGAGCCATCGATTTCTAAACTATATAATTAACCTCTCAATATAGTATCATCAAAAATGTTTTGAGCAAAACCATGAGCAAAAGTTTTTGTACTTAAGGAACCGTTGGAAACCAAGTTATTGACCTCTTATTGTTAAGCCGGTACCCTTAACAGTTTGTTGGCCATAATGTTGGACCAAGTGGTGTCTTTTGTACTATTCCGTCAATTGACATTGATACGAGTCTAACGGCTCATTCCGAATTTCTTTCAGAAATGGAGGGTAGAGGCATGGCTACGAGGAACAACCCGAGAGGGCAAACTCCGGTGACGTCCGAAGGGGCTAGCCAGGTTGCATCTCGGGGCGCAAGAGGCGGTAGGAGAGGCCGTGGAGGCCGTGGAGGCCGGGGAGGCCGTCGGGCTCAAACCGTGAGCGATGGCCATGTTAGCTCGGTGCATGGAACTCACACCGAGGATTATGACTCTACCTATGTTCCCGAGACGGAACATGAGGAGACCCCATATGATGGGGGTGATACGTATACTGATGATGACAACGATGAGAGTGATGCCAAATTCGCCCAGATGGGTGAACTGTTCGAGTGGTATCAAAAGGAGAAGTTGAGGAGAGATCTTAGGCGCCAAGCTAGGCGTGCCTCTCAGGGGGCTTCAGGTCACGGAAGCCGGGGAGCATCAGTGGCTACACCTGTGGCGTCACAGGAAATGCATGGAGGAGGTTTTTGTGTAAGAATCTCCAAATACCTCAAGGAGGCTAGGGCCTTGGGGTGCAAGTCATTTGACGGCAAGGGTGATATATCGGTGGCTGCCGATTGGATAAAGAAGCTAAATGAGGCTGCTAGGGATATGCAGATCGGGCTTGATATAAAGCTGACAGTTGCTACCAGGTTACTGGAGGGAGTAGCCGCGGTATGGTGGGAAGGCGTGGAAGGAAAGTTCCACGGTGAGACCACCTGGGAGAAATTTGAAGTAGAATTCTATAATCAGTACTACTCAGAGTTCGAAAAGAACCAGAAGAGGAAGGAGTACATGACCCTGGTACAGGAGGAGGATTGCTCGGTGAGGCAACTGGAACAAAGGTTCCGGGACTTGGCACGATACATACCTGAGTACGCCATGGATGAGAACCGCATGGCTAATCACTTCTGGGATACCCTACAGTTGGATATCCGTGATAGGGCCACCTACAATCATCACATGACTTTTAGTGAGATTGTGGATCAAGGGCTACTTGGGGAAGCCAAGTGGAATGAAAGGAAGAAGAGAGACGCCGAAGAGGCGAAGAAAAGAAGATGGGGAAATTCTGGACCCCAAGACCATTCTCGGAAACATCACGCCGGGAATGGAAGATCATTCAGGGCGCCGGAACCACCGGCAAAGAAGAGTAAGGGCCCAGGAGGGCAAGGGCATAGCTCGGGGAGCGTGAGGCCACCAAGGTGTCCAAACTGTAACAGGAATCACTCCGGGAAGTGCAATGAACCACCCCGGTGCTACAAGTGTGGTAGCACAAGCCACCTCAAACTCTCTTGCCCAATGTTGAGTGGAGGTGGGCCATCGGGAGCTGTTGAGGCACCTACGTCTGGTAGGGGTCGTGCGGGACCATCTCAAGGCGGCACGGGAAGGGGCGGACCCACGGCCAGTAACGCCGCGTCCGTTAACCAAGGGAGGACCCAAGCACGGGTGTATGCAATGACCGAGGCCGATGCTCGGGCTAACCCGGACTCTATTGCAGGTAACCCCTTGATTCCACATGCAGTTTTTCATCTGTTTTAAAGTTAAAATCTGCAGGAAACATGTGATACCCGATCGGGTATCCATATATACCCGACCGGGTATGAGCAAATTGCTCGGTTTTGAGGTGGGTACTCGTTCGAGCAAGTTTAGCAGAACCCTCCGATTTTGGCAAATCCAGCCATACTCGACCGGGTATGGTTATATACTCGATCGAGTATTAGTAAATTTTTGTTTTTGAGGCGTGTACTCGATCGAACGGCGTATGCAGAAAGTTTTTATTTAACACTTTGAGTGATACCTGACCGGGTATGGGCATATACCCGACCGGGTATAGATAGTTTGTTCGGGTTCAGGGTGTGTACTCGACCGGGCAAGGATAACAGGGAGTTTTTCCTTAAGGACTCGAGCTATACCCGACCGGGTATAGGGTCCTACCCGACCGAGTATAGTATAGTCCTAAGCCGGGAATTGTTTCGCTAAGTCCTTTTCAGTCGGGACGTTATGCCGAGTGTCTTACATGGCTTGTATATGTAGGGACACTAAAGATCAATGGTAAACACGCGAGAATTCTCATCGACACCGGGGCGCAACGTTCATTTATGAGCGAAGCGTTTGCCAAGGGATTGGGCATGCCGTTAGTAGCAATGGCGCAACCTTTGTGGGTCTCTACACCGTTGGGAGATGATGTAGAGAGGAAGCACTACTATCCTTCATGTAATGTGGAGATAGGGGAGCACCGTCTAATGGGCGACCTTGTACCGTTAGACATGCTTGAGTTTGATGCTATATTGGGCATGGATTGGCTTGAAAAACACCACGCGAAGGTAGATTGCTACACCAAGGTGTTAGAACTAAAAGATGGCGAAGGGAACACCCTATGCTTCGAGGGAGATAGAGGGAAATTCAACCCTTGCATCATATCGGCTATGAGGGCAAGGCGTATGATGAGGAAGGGATGTCATGCTTACTTAGCCTATGTCGTAGGCAAGGAAGGCAAGGGGAAGAGTCTCACGGAAGTAAGAGTGGTGAGTGAGTATCCAGAAGTTTTCCCTGAAGAACTTCCGGGACTCCCACCAGATCGAGAAATCGAGTTCGAGATCGAGGTTGAACCAGGCACCAAACCCATCTCAATCCCTCTGTATCGAATGGCACCGGCTGAACTTCAAGAGTTGAAAGTTCAATTGGAAGAGCTACTCGATAATGGATTCATTAGACCGAGTCATTCACCATGGGGAGCACCTGTACTCTTTGTTAAGAAGAAGGATGGCACAATGAGAATGTGTATCGACTACCGTCAATTGAACAAGGTCACGATAAAGAACAAATATCCTTTGCCAAGGATTGACGACTTGTTTGATCAATTACGGGGGGCAACCGTGTTCTCCAAGATCGACTTGAGGTTGGGCTACCATCAACTAAAGATCAAGGAGAGTGACATACCCAAAAGTGCATTCCGTACAAGGTATGGTCACTATGAGTTCCTAGTGATGTCATTTGGGCTTACAAATGCCCCCGCGGCATTCATGGACCTCATGAACCGAGTATTCCATCAATACTTGGACCAATTCGTCATAGTGTTCATTGATGACATTTTAATATACTCCAAGAACGAAGAAGAACATGAGAAACATCTAAGACTCGTGCTTGAAACACTGCGGGAGAAGCAACTCTTTGCCAAATTCTCTAAATGTGAATTTTGGCTTGGGGAGATCGGTTTTCTCGGGCATGTTGTATCGGGCTCGGGCATTTCAGTTGATAACTCGAAGATTGAAGCAGTCACTAATTGGGAGAGGCCCAAGAATGTAAAGGAAATAAGGAGTTTCCTTGGTTTAGCGGGGTATTACCGCAAATTCGTGGAGAAGTTCTCCGTGATAGCATCTCCACTCACGAAGCTCACTAAAAAGGGAGCTAAGTTTGTGTGGGATGACAAGTGTGAGAAGGGGTTTCTTGAGCTAAAGAAACGTTTGACTGAAGCACCAGTGCTTGCCCTACCCATACAAGGGTTAAGGTATGACATTTACAGTGATGCTAGTATCCAGGGGCTTGGATGCGTACTGATGCAATCAGGGAAGGTAATTGCTTATGCTTATCGACAGTTGAGGAAGCATGAAGTAAATTACCCCACGCATGATCTGGAGCTGGGGGCTGTGGTGTTTGCATTGAAGATTTGGAGGCACTACCTTTACGGAGAGTTGTGTCACATCTATACCGATCACAAAAGCTTGAAGTATGTGTTCACACAGAAAGAGTTGAACATGAGACAAAGGAGATGGATGGAGTTGATCAAGGATTACAACTTGATTATCGAGTATCATCCAGGGAAGGCTAACGTGGTAGCCGATGCTCTTAGTAGGAAGAGTTCATCGGGGGTTTTACTCTCATGCTTGCAAGCATTGAGGGCACGCGTGGAGGTATCCACGAATGGGGCTCTATTGGCCAGATTTGAGGTGAGACCCACATTATTAGACGAAATCAGGACGCATCAAGGCAATGACGAGGAAATTCAGAAAATCCGGGAACGGATGCTGGTGGGGCCCGTGGAAGGGTTCCGTGAGAGAGAAGATGGACTCCTACTATTCAAGGAGCGAGTGTGTGTGCCGTTAGATGAGGAGCTCCGGAAATCCATTCTTGAGGAGGCTCACTCATCTGCGTATGCCATGCACCCAGGTGGAACAAAGATGTACCGGGACTTGAAAGAAAGTTACTGGTGGTCGGGGATGAAGAGAGAGATTGCAGAATATGTGAGTCGTTGCCTTACCTGTCAGCAGGTTAAGGCAGAGCACCAACACCCGGCAGGATTATTACAGCCACTTACCATTCCAGAATGGAAGTGGGAGCATGTTACTATGGACTTCGTGGTAGGTCTGCCACGGACGGTTAGGAACTACGACGCGGTATGGGTGGTGGTTGATAGGCTGACCAAGAGTGCTCATTTCCTACCTATCAACACTACTTATACGCTTGAGCGACTGGCCAAGTTGTATACAGATGAGATCGTGAGACTGCATGGGGTTCCGGTTACTATAGTGTCGGATAGAGACCCACGGTTCACATCACGGTTTTGGCCTAAGTTCCAGGAATCCATGGGAACAAAGTTGAGGTTTAGCACGGCATTCCATCCTCAAACTGATGGGCAATCTGAACGGGTGATTCAGATTTTGGAGGACATGTTGAGGGCATGTGCCTTAGAGTTCCAAGGAAGTTGGGACAACCAGTTGGCTTTGGTGGAATTCGCCTATAACAACAGTTATCAGGCAAGTATAGGCATGCCCCCATACGAGGCATTGTATGGGAGGAAATGTCGGACACCTTTGTGTTGGGATGAGGTTGGCGAGGCCAAGCTCGAGGGTACGGAGCTAGTTGAAATCACCAAGGAGAAGGTGAGAGTTATTCAAGATAGACTCAGGGCTGCCCAAGATCGACAGAAGAGCTATGCAGATAAACGACGAAGGACATTAGAGTTTGAGGTTGGCGATGAGGTATTTCTGAGGGTGTCACCTTGGAAAGGGATCATCAGGTTCCTCAGTCGGGGTAAGCTCAACCCACGTTACATAGGCCCATTCAAAATCATTGAAAGAATCGGGGTCGTAGCATACCGGCTTCAGTTAACTCCAGAATTGGAAAAGATTCATAATGTATTTCATGTTTCCATGCTCAAGAAGTATGTACGGGACCCATCACATATTCTTGAGAGACCACCGGTAGAAATCCGAGAAGACCTACACTATGCAGTGCAACCAGTAAAGATCATGGACCGGCAGGTAAAGAAGCTAAGAAGTAAAGAAGTACCGATGGTAAAAGTGCTTTGGAAGAGTGATCGTGTTGAGGAGCAAACTTGGGAAGTGGAGACCCTGATGAGGGAACAGTATCCATTTTTGTTTGACTAGACACGTGGATTTCGGGGACGAAATCCCAAATAAGGGGGGTAGAACTTGTAACACCGCCCCCAAGTAATTGTACTTTATCAAATTATGTATTGAACCCTGAGAAATGAATAAACACATCTTTACGCGATTGTAAAATTTTCATCATTTCTTCTACGTGAGTATTAGAATTCACGTGGAGCCCACACCGGGAGTGGGGGGCCACCCGATATTGTCGGGACCGCATATTATATTCATTTGGGTCAAGATAATATGTGTGTAATGGTTGATATCCTTGTTGGGCTATAG
Organism: Cuscuta epithymum; assembly: GCA_945859915.1. Lineage (NCBI taxonomy): Eukaryota > Viridiplantae > Streptophyta > Magnoliopsida > Solanales > Convolvulaceae > Cuscuta > Cuscuta epithymum. The sequence continues at coordinate 1,374,766 of CAMAPF010000063.1, forward strand.
AAACTATATGAGTAACCATTTGGACATATAAAGCCCATTTATCAGTACCAAAGTAATATCGGATAAAAAGCCATAATAAATTATGGAGACCACCAAATTAAAAGTTGGGGAATTTAAATTCATTCTTATAGCCAATAATAATTGGAAGAATGATAGATATTTCATTTTACCCGATAAAATGAAATATAGTTAAAACAGTCCAGAAAATACAACTTTCGGGACCAAGTGTACACTTGGGGACACAAAGGGATGACCACCCATTTAAGTGGGGGCCACCCCACGACTTTGTCTTGCAAATAGCAAGGGGAGCCGCACCCTTGGACTGCTGAGGGGTGTTGAGAGGACTTGGAGACAAAGAGTGAAAGGCAAGGGGACCCTCACCCATGTTAATTGATGAATAAGCCAAAGTGACTATCTCCATCATACCTACACCCATATGCTCGACCCATCCTCCATCTAAAGAGTAGGAATCTCTGCAAAAAACTCCATTTTCATCCACCATTCACGCACCAAGCAAGGGGAGGAAGAAAGGAGGAAAGAGGAGAAGAGAAAAGAGGAGTTAAGGTGGGAAACTTGTGATTTACAAGGTAATGGCTTCATTAATCCCATTTCTTGTCCTTAATCATATTTCATACTCCTAGGATATTTCTACACATGTAAAAGTGTAGAATGGGGGTTGGAAGGTTGGTTCATGTCCAAAACGGATTTAGAGAACAAAGTTGACCGATTCGTCGAAAAATAACCTTTTAGAGGTCATTTGTGTTGATATGGGTTTTATGATGATAAAACCTTGTTGTTAACTTGTATAAGGTACTTCAAGAACTTTCACGGAGTTGAAAGGGTCGCCGGAGTTGTCGCCGGAGTTGTTGAAGTTCGCCGGAGTTTCACCGGGGCCAAATCGGAGAGGCTAGAACTTCATAAGCTTCATTAAGGTGAGAAGACGGCTATATGCTTTATAACTTTTGAGTGAGGCATGAGATTACCTAAAGTAATCAAGTATATGTTTTACGGAATGATTAAAGTTAATCAAGTATTGGCTTATGCCATGATTATATATAAAACAAAGTTGAAAAGCATGTTTTGTATGTTTGGTGATTAAAAATGTGATAACTTATTATGTACAATGATCCAGGGGTCAAAAATGGTATTTTTGGATCAAGGACTTCAAGTAGATTATGCATGTAAAATTTCACGTTAATCGGACTCCGTTTGGGCGGTCAAACGGGCGTTGACCGCCAAGTCAACTACAATACCCGACCGGGTGTCTGCTGAAAAATTGGCCCCAAGGGCCGCTGTCTCCTATACCCGATCGAGTATGGATAGATACTCGATCGAGTATGCCTTGAAAATTAGCCTTATGGGCTCCTGTCTCCTGTACTCGACCGAGTATTGATGGGTACTCGATCGAGTATTGGGTTATACTCAAAACGGGTAGTTTTTGAGTGGGTTAGCGTGGATCGATCAGGTGGGACCCGTCCACGTTGGTTACTAAGGATTATTATATGACTATAGGACTAGGTATTGTCCATAGTTAAGTGAATGCAAGGTTAGCCATATCCAGGTTAGGGTTTGGTTAGAAATAAGGTTGAGGTTGAGTATCCTCGGGACGGTAAATGATCCTAAAACTCGGTGAGGTTGAGTATCCTCAGGACGGTAAACAATCCTAAAACTCGGTTGAGGTTGAGCATCCTCGGGACGGTAAATGATCCTAAAACTCGGTTGAGGTTGAGCATCCTCGGGACGGTAAATGATCCTAAAACTCGGTTGAGGTTGAGCATCCTCGGGACGGTAAATGATCCCAAAACTCGGATGGGGTTGAGTATCCCCGGGAGGGTTAACACTCCTGAAACTCGGTAGGATATTATGAAGGTAGAATGTAGCTCTTAAGCTAGGCATTCAGGAATGAAAGGGGAAAGGTTGGGTAAGTACCTTGTCTCTAAAAGACGCTTTTGTGAGAAAACGACCTACGGGTCAAGTATTTTACAAGTATATACAGTATGTACTATCTTGGGAATGGGGTGACAATGGTTACACCTATAAATATATGTATCATCCTATTTTTGGGTCTCGTGTCTGAGACATTAGTTATTCCTCATATAGCCTGCTTGTCACTAGTACTTCTATGGAGTACTGACCCCTTCGGGGGCCCTCACATTTTTTCAGGTTAAGGCTAGAGTCCTGCTACCTGCACCTTTGCCTAGGGTGAACTCAAATAAGGAAGACGTGGTTCGTGCTTCCATTCTTATTTGAAATTATGAAATTGCTCATGGATATTTGAACGATGTTTTCTATTAAACTATTGAAGGGCCTGCGTGCTCATGGTTGCCACGTGTGGCTAAATGTCAAACATACTTTATTTCCGCATGTGTTTGATTTATATATTGATGTTGATTGTATGGGTTTACTAATCGGTTTGGCAATAGAATCTTTCGGACGCCTTGTATGATTTGATAAGAATGAACTACGTTGTTCTTATTGGGTTGTACGGCGGTTGTCTACGTGGCACGGATGCGGTCCGGGGCGTGACATCTGACCGCCATGAATGCAGATATGGTCGCCATGAATGCAGATCTAGAGAGCATCGCCGGAGATCTGACCGGCTCGAGCCTCCGTCGGTCGTCAGCCGATGCCCCTGCAGATCCAGCCACCGTCGCACCTTATCTGTCATCTGCTGCTGCAAATCAGACTTCCTCAGTTGCAGATCTGGCCGTTTCCGGCGTGAATGCCAAGATTTTTATCAGAATGCCATCTAATTGGCATTTTCAAAGCACAAAGCAAAATTTTGTAAGACAAAGAATGCCATTTTGATGGCATTTTCAGATAGCAACTTGGCATTTTGTAGCAATCAAAGAAGAAATAGAGTGTGGGGAAGAAGAATATCATCTCCAACAGCGGCGACGGTGAATTTCACGATGGTGGCGGCGGAGGACTTCGCGACAGCGGCGGCGGCGATGGGGAAGGAGAGAAGATGAGCAGGTGAGGGCGGAGGTGGACTTATTAGGGACTGACTTCTAGGTTTGTTGTTGCTGTGCGAAAGAGAAGAAGAGAAGATGAGCTCGTGAAGGAGAAGAACGTATGTGCACAGGGGAGAAAGAAGAATGATGCTTAAGAAGTAGATGTCTCAATGGTGTGCGCAGGAAATTAAAGAGGAAGAAATTAAGGGTAAATGGGTAATTTAGTCCTATTTGGGGTATAAAAATATACATAGTCCCATTTAAGAATATCAAGAACAATTTAGTCCTATTTAAGACAAAAAGTCCTAATTATTTCACACAGGGGCGGAGGGACGTTCAAGGTGAAGGGGGCCATGGCCCCTCCCACGTTTTATTTTCTTTAGTACTAGTAGTGCGTAATTTTTTTTTGTCACCCTTTCTCACTATTTTTTTTGAGCAAGCATCATGTACTTCTAGTATAATGTTTATAAGCTTCTAATTCGTTTTGTGGGGTGTATCAACTAAGTAGGAAGTGAAATTAAACAAGCAGGTTGTAAAATTAAAGTTTAAGTTTAACTTGAGTTACAAATGGCTTTAATTCATTTAATCTAGATAGAGGAAATTTCCTTTAAAGAAATAGGAGAAATTTGGAATTGGACTATAGAGGATGCATTTTCTTAAGAAAATACTTTTAAATTCAAAAATTTAGTATAAGTGTTTATAAATAGATTTCTATACTTAAATTAAACGTTTTATAGTTTTTTTTATCGTTTAAACGTTTTATAGTTGAAAACTGGAAACAAACAATTTTTACTATTTTATTCCAGAAATTCAATGTTTAATCAAAATCTATTACACACTACTACTCAAAATCATTATTCTTGAGTACGCAGTAATAATCAAGAATTTAAGTATGTATCACATTATAACATGTTGATTTTTTTTAACATGTTGAATATTTTAGTAGCAATATTATAAGACTTTTTGTATATATATATAGTATGAAATTCAATTAATTATCGATGATTTCCATGACGTGTAAGAGAAAAGTTCTTAATGTCCATTGATGTTTTGTTGGATAATGTTTTTCAATTTTTTGATGAATATCAATACATCATTTGGTAATTGATATTAACATTACATTTTATGTTACAATTTATACTTTATTTTGGCCCCCCTCCATATCCAATCCTGGCTCCGCCCCTGATTTCACATGGCACTGAGCCACTGATCCATATCGATTAAACTTGACAAAAGTATAAGCAATGAAGAAATATTTTCGTGTTTGAAATTCTATAATAACATACGATAGTATTTAATACAAGAATGAACTTTGTCTTTCCTCTTTAAAAAGATATACGATTGACCAGATATTTTAATTTATCCAAAATTTTATTTGAGAAAAACTGAAATCCGTGGGACATACAATCGGTTATTCAAAACTTTCAATCATTAATTAATTAATTGATTAACAGGACAATCATATGACATTAATTATATCAATGGAATACCAACTCTTAAAAAGTTGAGGAATCGTATTGGACAAAAGATTAGGGTAGAGCTGGTATAGTAGGGAATAAGTACCTTCTTTTCTAAAGCGTCACCACTTTTGGCAAGCATCAATCGTAGATGTAGAGAATTCCCTAAACAAGAGCAAAAACGTTTTGAAATTCTAAACTAGGAGTATCATGTTTTTTATTTCTGAATAGAAGTAAATTTCTGCCAACTTTGGCATTACAAGGCTTTAAACATGGCATTTTCCAAACTTGGCAGATTACTCTTAATCAAGGAATAAAAAACATGATACTCCTATTTTGGAATCTGAAAACGTTTTTACTCTTATTTAGGGCAATCTCTATTTATTAAAGGGAAAATGGTTAAATAAGGTCTTCTATTATTACATAATCATCACATAAAGTCGTGTACTCAATAAAGTTTCATATAAATCCGTTTACTTATAAAAACAATCAGATGAGTCCTAACTACCCTTTGACAACTTCATAATCCCAAATTAAATTTAGCTTATGTGTCATTATTTTTGTCTTATATTTAAGCCAATCCTAGCTCAATATTCCACGTCAACCTTATAATCTATTTTAAAAAGGTAGTCAGACGTACACACAAACCAGGATTAAGAGGTTGCCGATGAGTTTTTAGGATTTATCCAATTGTTTTTTATAAGTAGACGTATTTATATGACATTTTATTGAGTACATGACCTTATGTGACGATTTCATAATAGTAGAAGGCCTTATTCGATCATTTTCTCTTTATTAAATAATCATTACTATTAAGGGTAATTTCAGTTTGCACCCCATTTTATTGTCCAAATTAGACTTTGCACGCATTATATTTAATTACTAATGGATAGATATAGTAAAATTAAATGAATGCATTTTTTATTATTTTGCAACTGAATATCAATAATAATTACTCCATCTTCTTATTAAACTTTGCTAACTTTATTTTTGCATGTCAAATTTTCATTTAAAGTATTAAATGTGTGGGTAAATCACTTTTCTCTCCTCTAATCTGCACAAATCTTAATAACATAATTTTTACTTTATATTTCACATGGGACTAATTATTATCATTGCCCTTTATATAGAGCCCGTTTGGTGACCTATTTTTTTGGCTTATCAGGCTTATCAGCCAGTTTTTTCACCAAACACATAACTTTGATTTCTCGCGCTGAATTGTGTAATAAGCAGAAAAAGTAAGGTTAAAGTTACTTTTCTGGCTGTATTGGCTGAAGTTACTGTAGATGATCATTTTAGCTATTTTTCATATAATTTTTTATTTTATTTATTAATAACAAATATTTTAAATATAATCTTTTCATGAATCAGCAGAATCAACCAATAGAGTCACTTCAGCCAGAACTTCACAAATTTCAGCAGAATCAGCCAATAGAACCAATTTTAGTGTTACCAAACGGGCTCATAATATGTGCATCTGAATTCATCACTCTTGAATATAATGTAACACTTTATTTTGTATTTTAAAATTAGAACATCTCAGTTTTAATTTTATAATGTTATGTCCATTAATTATTGATGTATGTGTATGTTTCCAAGGGAACTCTTCCGGTAAGGTATACCTTACCGGAGCCACCGTGCGGCGTCCACGTTTTGAGGGACTTCCCGGTGGAGTTTTTTGATGAAATGTTTTGAGCATGTTCTTCATCAAGTCTAGTACATCCATACCAAATTTCAGCAAACAATTCAATCGGGAAGGCAGTCAAATGATTTTTGGAAGATAACTGCACCCTTTATATACATATAAAACGCAGTTATCTTCCAAAAATCGTTTGACTACCTTCCCGTTTGCATTTTTGCTGAAATTTGGTATGGATGTACTAGACTTGATGATGAACATGCTCAAAAAATTTCATCAAATAATTCCACCGGGAAGGCCCTCAAAACGTGGAGGCCGCACGGTGGCTCCGGTAAGGTATACCTTACCGGAAAGATTTCCATGTTTCTAATATCTTTCTAATGAATTTATTTATATTTAATGTCTTCATGATGAATTTTTTTTAATTTTTTTGTTATAATTTGCGACCATTAATTAGGTTGGCACTTCATCATTGATGGTTATTAACTATTGAGATATTTCTTTTGGAAGAAATATGGCTTATATTAAATCAACCGAACTTAAGCAAGTTACAAAACGACAAAAAGTCTTTTGTCTACCGTATGCCCTCGAACCAGACTTAGAAACTAGCACCCTCGTAGGAGCAATAAGATTCACTGATCCTATAATTGTTTTACCTGAGCCAATGACGGGCAAACCAGACTTCTCATCACATGACTTAATTTCTAGAGTTTTTTTGCTAGGAACCAAAAACAAGATCAAAGCAACATTCAATTCGGAATAAAAACAATACATACAAAAACAGAATAATCTAAAGAACCATAACTAATAAAAAAGATTTCTCAGACCCTAACACGTTGTTCAACTCATGGCAGTGGCTCATTAGGAGGCCGGATCATTAGTACCATTGTGATTGATCTCCCGTCACCGGTCAAACTATGGTCCGCCATAGTCATCCCTATGTGCTTTTGCACGTCTCTGGCAACAGTCCCCGGTTGTAGTCCTCTGTACTAACCGGCCAAGATTTGTGAAGCATGCATATATACTTCCAGATTTCGAAACTCCAGCAAGCAGAACACGTCTCAATCCAATTGAGGGCAGAAAACACGACTCTGAAACCAGATCGATTTCGGAAATCTCAATCCAATCCACCCAAGTAGAATCGGGTATGAAGGATCGCCCAAACTCGAGAGCTACGACTTTGTTCCCTTCAACCCCGGCTTCAGTCTCCATGTCACTAATAGTAGTGAAACCAAATGATGGCTCTCTTGCTTAAAGAGAGAAGTGAAATCCGAGCAGCAAGGTCAGAATGGTTGCACGCCTAAGCGGCAGAAAGATTGAATGGCCGCATGCCTAACCTACAGAAATACCAAGCCCAAGACCTGCTAGGGAGAGGACCACAGTGCCAAAGAACTTCTAATTATTGAGATATTAAAAAATAATTCATTATTAATGACAACAATTTTTCACTTCCTTTGACTCCAAATAGATTTCTATTTGGATCTCAACAATATTCTCTTTATATATATAAAGATTGGTTTTGTATATTAGCTTTAGTAAATCTAAGCACGAATACAGGGTGAAATAGTCTCGCTCATGCAAAATTAAGGGAGATTTTATTTACAGCCCAGGGGCGGACGCATGTATAATCTAATGGGGGCACATGCCCCCCAGGGGCAGAGCTAGGGGGTGCCCAGGCTAGGCCCTGGCCCACCCCAAAATTGAAAAATGTCAATATTTTTAGTGTAAAAAATTTCGTGTAATTTTTTTCCCAATAATATTCTTTGTACCGGCCCAGTCTAGCCCAGTGTCCTGGCTACGCCCCTGATGCCCCCAATGACTTCCCATTTTTATTGTAACATTGGTTTACATATGTAAACATGCATACCGTAAATAAGAAGTGCCCCCAACCAAAATAGTGGAGGACCCCAACCAAGTTGGACAGCCCACTTTTTGTTTCTTATATAATTTAAACATACACTTTTGGACTCTAAACTAACTCTTTTTTTTTGTCAATTTTATAAACTACTCCGTAACTCCTAATCCAATTGTCATTTACATATGAACCGGGAGTTTTACAATAATATCCGTATAATTGGAGTAATCTTAGGATCTATAATTGTCATTTATCAAAGCCTGCAGAACATGGTGCGAATTTGAGTTTTTCTATTTAGGATATATATGTTGCTATTTTTTGTAGAATATACACTTTTTATTTAGTTTTAAATGGTTGTTAGATTAGAATTTAATCTTTTATAATCATAAATTCTAGTTCTTTAAATCGTGTCAATCATGATTGATTTGTGGTTGCATTAATAATTTAAATGTATTGTTGATTTAACTTCAAAATATTTAATTTCTCTTAGTAAATGACTAGTTTAATTTCAACAAAAAAAAGTTTTCACGGTAGTATTCAAAATATATAAAAATAATATTTAAAACTAAATTTATTGAAGGCTAAAGGGTCAAATAGGTCCTCGAACTAACTTAAAAAGTGTAATTCACCCCTTAATTATATAGGAGGCTCTGTCCGGCCGTCATCATTTGGGGCGGTTCCTGGTGGAATTTTTTGATGAAATTTTTTTGAGCATCTTCTTCATTAAATCTAGTTTACTCATGCCAAATTTTAGCTAAAAATTCAATCACGAAGGCAGTCAAATGAATTTTTGAAGATAACTGCGCAGTTAAACAGAATCTCCTATATAAGGGGTGAATTGCACTTTTTAAGTTAGTTCGAGAGTCTATTTGACCCTTTAACCTTTATTGAAAGATACTTTTTTGTGAGGAACACTGTAGTCAAAGTTTTGCATTGGTATTGGTTACCAGTTTTGAATCATCGATTGTTTTATTTCTTTATGTCAAAAAACATGTGGTTGATACGGTTACAAGGGATGGGGCGTTTTAAAAAAATTAAAAACTCATAAAGAGCAATTGTAATAGAATATACTCGTAGTATTTTGTATTCTGCTAATATTGGGTTATTTATTTTTTTAGTTAGTTTATATTTAATTGTTCAATTTTTTCACTTTTTCTCAATTAGTGCCCCCAATGGTTGAAGTTTCTAGATCTGCCCCTGTTACAGCCTCCTTATTACTAACCACAGCTCTTAAATATAATATTAATAAATAAATTATTTGAAATGTCTAAAGTGCCCTTATAACAATCCACCCTACGGTCGTGCTTCATACAAAAGATATGTTTACACGCATGAATCACCACTCTCCACTAATACTCTGTATATGTTATAGGATCTTCATCATATCAATTGAAGTGAACCGGATCGGAGATGAAATTCTCTTTCAGCAGCGCAAGGGGCCGCATGATGAGGGAATACAAAAGGCCAACTGATATACCGGGTATGTTTGGCAAATGGCTTATCACCCAGTTTTTAGCTTGTTTGACCCATTTTAGCTGTTTGATTAGTCAAAGAAGCTGTTGGGTTAAGGGCCCAAGCCGAGGTCCGGCCCACTAACCCATCTTGCCAGACGAACGTCCAGTTAGGACACTAGGCCAGCCCACAGGCCCATGTTCCCTGAGGATGGACGAACGTCTGGTGTTGGAGGACTCAGGCCCAGCAGCTCATCCCGACGAACGTCTATGCAGGGACAAGGAGCAGAACCACGGGCCACCAGGGATGGCGACGAACGTCCACAGAGCAAGCCTGCAGTCATCGGGGGAAACCCAGTCCACATGGTGAGTATCCATCAAGGCCAGGAGACGAACAGCCGATATCTCCCAAGGGTCCCTTGGAGAAATCCAACTCACTTCCCGGTGGACGAACGTCCCCACTAATCCGGCGGGAAACCTAGATTCTGGCGGGAAGTGCATTTAATGCTAAAGATTTGGTAGTTGGGACACCAGCGGTCCACAGGCTGCCACGTCACTACAGCCACCTGCCCATTGGCGGGTATAAATAGAAGCATTTATTCCATTGTAAGGGGTTGGCAACTTTCTATTCTTAGCATACTAGCTTCAGCATTCTTACTCGCAGCATTCTAACTGCCTTGTAAGACAGACGGCCGACGTGCCTTTTTTAGCAAGTAGATTGTACTTAGGGGAGTTATTACGAAGTTAATAATACCTATTTACATTGCCTGCTATTTCTTTTGTTTCCTGATCCATCCGATAGTTGTTGGGCTAGATATTCATACACTCACTCCACTCGAAATCTTTGGGCTTACGTGTTGGGCCCGAGGACAGAAGGAATAAACCTCAACAGAAGCTGATAATAATGTTTGGTAAATGGTTTTTAAAATTAGCTTGTTGAGTTTGAAAAGTTGAAAAAATCGATGGTTGAAGAAGTTACGGGGAGCAGCTTCTTCATTCGGCTGGTTCAATTTATTCCCATAAGAGTATAGCTCGAAGCTCCCCAAAGTGACTGCATATAGTTCCAATTTATTCCCATTGTGGTTTTGCTCTTTTTTTTTAACTTAGTCAACCCAATTATTTTGCTTACCAGTTTTTCTTCTTTTAACTCCTTTTGCTTTCATTGTTTTGAGTTAGCATTTTTTTAAATTAATCATTTAAGTAATATATACTAATAATTACTCTATTTATTTTAAACAAAACTTGTTTAATCAAATACATAGTACTATCTAGACAAATAATATATGCTTAACTAATATTTTATATTATTAGTTATGCTCTTTATCTTGAATTAATTTGATGTTTCTGGTTTAGATGATTGAGTGATTATAAAATTAGATACTATAAATTTTTGTAGTATGAAGAACATTCGATATATCAAAGTAGATATTAAAATAGATTTTATTCAACAAATTTTAAAATTTCCAGTTATAAATATGATTTATATCGTTGAAGTAACAATAGTTATAAAATTTTCATCCTTAGCAATAACAAAATACAATGAGTATTATTATGTCTTTACATGTCTTTTTACACTCTATCAGCCATTTCGAAACAGTCAATTTTACCAAACAGTTATTTATAATCAACTAACATAACCAACCGATCAAAACAGCTAACACAACCAGCTGTTAGGAAACAACTGACACAACCAGGTAACAGACATTTACCAAACAAGGCCACTGGCTAACGAACTGGTTGAGCAGATTGTTAGGAATTTCACTTTGGAAGATAGATCTACATTTAATTTCCGTGATATTCCTTTGTTCTTTTATGGCCGGTCTGTGCCGGGATAAGGCATTTTTATTTGATCATTTAAAACGGGGGCTTTATTTAGAAAATTAGACCAGGGCTTAATTAGACCAGGGTAAAATTGAAACTTAAAGCCATTTTTATTTGATCATTTAAAACGGGGGCTTTATTTAGAAAATTACTAGCTGTATATAGAATTTTCCTAAAATTAAATGCAACATAATTGTACATAATATTAACGGTTGTGGTATTCTGCCCAGTGTTCCACATCATCGGCCCAAATCCACTAAGGGCTTAAACTGCTCGGACGGTCGGACCAGACAATGGGCCGGTAGCCCAAACGGGCTATCTAGTCGAGCAAGAAGGCCACAAGCCTATATATAGATGGGCCTCTCCGCGAACAACGTAATTAATTAGGTGGAAATATCCCGATCAGGGCAGTTTTCGTTAACGCATTTCATTTATGTCACCACTTTATTATCTTATCATCTTTAAACTTATCACTTTTCACTTTTAAAGTTTTAATTTCAAAAATAATCCATCCGTTAAATCTAAACCCAAATCCCTACGTTCCCACAAAATGAAAAGTTGGGTTCGTTGAATTCATGATGGAGATGGAGGAGGGGGTTGTGTTATTCCGGCTATCGTCTATCTCTCGCTCTCGGTGGTGCTACGCTGGAACTACTTTCTTCCTCCAGTCATCGATGGAAGTAGCTTCGCCTCGATGTCATCGATACACACCTCATCAACTTCACTCGATATGAAATCTCCTCTATTATCCTGCAATGTCATCACAGAGGATCGATCGATCACTATCCAGTATATGAAAAAGTATATGAAAAGGTAAATGAAGATCAATAAGAGGCAGTTCCTCACGAGCACAATCGATTACACATGATATACAGAAATGCATTGGAATGAGACCGATTTAAGTTTGGGGAGATTCAAGGATCAAAACCCTAGGTAACGGGATTATCATCTCGATTTTAATTGAAGAAGTTCATTATCTATCTAGATGTTTTGAATTTGCTCTCTTATTTAAATTATCTCAAGGCTGAGAGTCATTAAGATTTCTTTGAGTTAGTTTGGATCCTAAGAAAACTTTACAATTAAACTCCTTAATTTTATACCACGTACTTGTTTTGATATATTATGGTGTACCAAAGATTATGCTTACAATATTAGTAAGTTTTAAAATCTAGGCTAGTAGTCGAGCAATCCACCAGAACACACTTTCCACTTTTCTATGAAATTCTCTTCCTGCGGTGATATCATGTTACTTATCACCCTTACCTGATCTCTTTGTAGTAAAATCCTTGCTAGCTGAGTGATCCTGGAATGTTTTGTTGCTTACGATATTCTAAGAGGGCTGATCGGCGCTTCTCTTCATCATAAGCTAATGACTAAATTTGTATGTCCCCCAAGTCTTATAATTTTGATTGTTCCTACTTATTGTTAACTCCAGTTGGTCAAAATCTATAAGTACAAGAAATTAACACTGTTCCTAGCTTAATTGTTTTAAGGGTTTGAGCTAGTGGATCTAAAGGAAACTTCTTAGCTTACCATGCTTAGTAATGTCTTCAAGTGGATCAGATACTACCTCTAAAGATGGAAGGCACAAACAGATCATAGATGGTGCTTGATGTTTAACTGGAATTCCTAATGATCTTAAGGGTTGTTATGTGCTTTAGTATATAACATCTATAATAGTAAATGATGACACTTCAGCTCTAATTCTTAATGTGTTGCTGCATATTAGTAGTATCTATTTTTGTTGCTTATTGTTTCTTTATGTTTCTATATTTGTGTTTCTTTTTGTTTCTTTTTGTTGTATGATGTTGCTAAGCATGCTTAACTTCCAAGCTTACCATGCTTAGTAATGTTTTCAAGTGGATCAAATAATACCTCTGAAGATGGAAGGCACAAACAGATCATAGATAGTGCTTGATGTTTAACTGGAAAGGCCAATTGATTTTAAGGGTTGTTTATTTCATTCTTAGAAATTCTAGGCTGTTCCAAAAAATGTGTTTGTAAAATGAGGTGTGATGGAATGAAAGGGAAAGAAAGACATGTGTTGCTGCTGCTATAATTATTAGGTATATATAAGAGGTGGCGCACTTATATTAGTAGTCTTCTTCAACAACGGAGATATGACCACTGTCGAGCTGCTCATAGATAGCCTTAGTTCTTTTCTGCATTTCCCGATGCTTGGCCTTCCAAGCGTAGGCTGCAGCCAGACCTAATGTAAATCCCATGGCAAGTTCCTTGTAGAACAATGGACCTCCTAGCTCTAGATGGGGAACCCTTCCAGCACCCATTTTTGTCTCTTCATCTTGCTTAATCTTTCAACCACTGTTTTGCTTCTTCTGAATGGGATGACTGATCGCTAGAATGGATACAAATCAAAGAAGAAAATGTAAAGAGGATGGAAGCAGCCGTTCAAGGGAGGGAGAATGTGCCTCAACAATAGGATCAATTGATTTTAAGGGTTGTTATATGCTTTAGTATATAACATCTATAATACCCCACCGAAGCTTGGACCAATAGGAGTAGTAGGGGGATGCTTCTAATTTTGAGTATGATGATAGCCAGATCCATTTACCCCACTTCTTAGTTCTTACCCCTTCAGAAATATCATGCCCCACTTTTTGGCTATGCTTTATATTTAGAACATATGGCTAAAAAATAAAACGATTGGCACTCAAACTGCACATGATAATTTACATATTCTTACTTTACACTCTTGCTAAGCATATCAATTGATGCACACTTTAATCCTGCATCTTTACTTCAGTCATACATTTTGGGTGTTTATACACGCACACTTAAACATATATTATGTTCATGTGAGTGTGCCTCTTACTATTGTAGTACAGTTCTTTTTAGATGAGATAAAATGACTTTTTGGTTTGACATGAGTATGGATAATTAAGTCAAACTCTGTTATAGGTAACATAAATGTGATAATGTTGTAGAATGAGCGAGTTTCTCAGAACTTGATTCAGTCAAATACGAGATCATTTTGCTGGAATGATAGATATACTCCGTACAAAGTTCAAGGGGATGAAATCTACAAGAATTGTGGTGTATCTTAGTTTAGTGAATGGCAGTCAAAGGCACTTACAAGTCTTTGAGCTTATCATCTACTATCGTATTTTAGAATTTGTTGGCAAGATGAATAGTAAATGATGAATATTTAAGCTCTAATTATTAATGTGTTGCTGCATATTAGTAGTATTTATTTTTGTTGCTTATTGTTTCTTTATGTTTCTATATTTATGTTTCTTTTTGTTGTATGATGTTGCTTTGTGTTGTATAGTGTTGCTATTTGTTGATTATTTTAATTTCTTGATTTTGTTTTTATTGTTTATTCGTCCTTCAAAATGCAAAACATAGGTGGGCACACATGGATGTTTATACATGCCTATATGGTACATTTGAAATTATTAAATCAATAACGGGAGACATAATTAAACAACAAAAAACAAAATTTGTGAATTTGTCAACAAAAATAAACATAATAAAACAACAGGCAACAATACAATATGCCCTGGTGATAATAATTAATTTTGTGACAAAAAAAATACTGATTCACAAAATGGATATTCTTTAATTTTTTTTACTTTTTTCAATTTTCAAAATCTATCTATATTTTCTTTATTTTAATTTTTCACAATTGTATCTTCAAGAATTTATTTTACATTTTTCTAAACAAATTTACAATTTTGAAAGCTGTAGTTATTTTTTAAAATTTACATTCTAAAATGTTTCTAATTATTAAAAATTAATATTAATATTTTAAAAGGATGTAGTTATTTATTGATTTTTTAGTACTTTCAAAAAATTAGTTTATATATTTTTAGGGAAAACTGTCAAATAGGTATTCGAACTTTCATAAAAAGGTCAATTAAGTCCTTCTATAGGAGGTTCTGTCTGGCCGTCGTGATTTGGGGCAGTTACCGGTGGAATTTTTTGATGAAATTTTTTGAGCATCTTATTCACCAAGTCTAGTTTACTCATACCAAATTTCAGCTAAAAATTCAATCGGGAACACATTCAAATTAATTCTTGAAGATAACTGCGCATTTTTGCGTTCTCGAATTAATTTGAATGCGCTCCCGATTAAATTTTTAGCTGAAATTCGGTATGAATAAATTAGACTTGATGAATAAGATGCTCAAAAAATTTCATAAAAAAATTCCACCAGGAACCGTCCCAAATCGCGACGACCGGACAGATTCTCCGATAGAAGGACTTAATTGACTTTTTTATGAAAGTTCGAGGACCTATTTGACAGTTTTCCCTATATTTTTATAATACTTTTTAATATTTTCGATTTTAAAAAATTATTTACACCGTATATACTACGTATTTTCCATTTTATAAATTTTACAAGAAAATTATTTTTATATATTCGACTATATCATAATTTCTATATAAATTATGGAGTTACCGAACTCTTTCAAAAAAAAAAAATAAAGCACAACTGACAACACGTCGTATTATTTTGCAATTTCCCCACATTCTAAATTGTTTTAAACATTTTTCAACATTTTGAGTTATTATATCTTTTTCTTACATTGTTTAGTTAATTCTTTAAAATTTTTATTTGGTTTATATGTTTTACAATTTTGAACTTCTGAATATTTTATTATGCGCTTTTTGATATTTTTTATTAGTTTGAGTGATTTATTTATTTTTTAACTTAATTTTATACTTTAGACTTGTATTACTTTATTTATTATACTTGGGTAAATAATAAGTAAATTATTAGATAGTTGAATAATTCTTGGAGATTGTATTACTCCATAGTTTATAAAATATGGTGTAGAAAAGGAATCTTACGTAGCTTAGAAATATATACCCAGTAGTCCAGTAGCTGTGTTGAAGACGAATGGGCTATTTGTGAAAGAAAAACGTATTTTAGTCTATTTTTGAAAAAAACTTTAAAGGGTAACAAAAGTGATATTTTTTCAAATTTTGAGTCTTTTTGTGAAAATTTCCCATTAATTAGTCTGTCAATGCCTTCCTAGACCCGCAAAGCATCCGACATGTAGCCCGGATGGCGAACGGCCTTAGCTAGGCAGCTAGACTGCTCCATTTTGGTGAAGTTGGAGAGACATTTCACGTCCATATATTTTAGATTTTCGTCAATCAGGAAAGTAGCATACCACTTTACTATTATTAATAAAGAAATACTTTCTCTGTCCCTTTTATTTAGTCAAACACTATTTTTCAAGTCAATGACATTAACATTGACCGATTATATATGGGGGAATTTGACCTGCACCTCACTTTTTGGGTGATATTGAACTTTGCACCCCATTTTGAAAAAGCTTTGATTTTGCACCCCATTTAGAAATTTTTCTTCACAAAATGGTAGGTGTTGGGGTGCAAAGTCAAAGTTTTTTGAAAATGGGGTGCAAAGTCCAATATCACCCAAAAAGTGGGGTGCAAAGTCAAATTCCCCATTATATATTTATAAACGATAATATTGATAAAGTCTAATTAAATAATACCTTGTTGTATTTATCCGAATGGATATTGTTAATGTTTATAAGTATATGCTTATTGTAATTATCATTTCAACAACCTAGAATGTATAGCCTAGTCTGTAGGATCTTAACCAACTCACCCAGTGAGTGCTGCGTCAGGACTCTGTACAGAAGTGTATATAAACATGGCTGAGACCATAATATCAGCATAGCTTCTCAGTTTCAAATCGGGCGTACTGCTTAAAATCCTTTAAAATAAAATAATGTATCACAGTTTATCATCAGAGTCTATTTGAACCAGTAATATTATTTCAATGATTCCTTAGATCTTGTGCTTACAGCATATTAGCATTTGACATTACACCAATTAGGCTAATTACTATTTCACTTACTACGAAACAAACCACAAGGGACACACTGAAATACAATATTCCAATTTCTATTCAATTCTGAAGGAACACTCGCATTGGTTTGTAGTAGACTAGTAGTCATGGACCCGGTCCGGTCCGACCGGCTCGGCCTGGAAGACCGGTTCTGGTACCGGGCCTAGGCCCGACCCGGAGAGCATACCAGGGGCGGTCCCGGGGCACCAAAATAGCGAACCGGCCCGGCCGGTTCTCAGGGGCGTCTTTAGCATTTGGGAGGCCCTAGACGGGAAAAAAAATATGGTGCAAAAATCAAAGTAAACATACTCAAAGTATACGATATAATATTTTTAATAGTCAGCAAACGATTGTATAATCAAATCTCTCCTCAACTTATTTTTTCTCTTTGTACACCCTAAGTCAAATTTTCCGCTTACTCATCATACTAAAGGCAGCCCTAATGACAACATTTATAGAAAATATAAAGTAGTAACAATCACAAACAAATCAATTAATTAACAAACAACCTAAACATCTATTCTAACAAATACAATAAAAAAACAAACAAAATAACTGTTTTTTCAAATTTAACTTATTTATCTCATATGGTCAGTCATACCTCTATAATACAATAATACACATTACCCAAGTGCCAATGTCGCCCTATCCCAATTTCCAAAAACATACTCTGTAGTCTGTACTACCGTATGTATATGCTAACATGTATTTCAAATTTCAACTTCATTAAAAATTGAGGTGATAGTCATTATGGTGAATTATTACTCCAGCACTTTTGGCTTTTGCTAATCGAGGTTGAATAGAATAATAGAACAACTGTTCCGAATCACAAAAGAGATGAAAATTTAGAGCTTTAGAGAAAGACAAAAACTCATAGGATTCTTCGCTTCGCTGAAGCCTGGACTGGACGCTGCCGCTGGTCTTGGTCGCAAAATCGAGTCGCCGGTGAATCGGCAATCAGCGTAGAGATTCTTCTCTTCAGCAGAATTGATGAAGGGCTTATGCTTCGGATTGCTTGGTTCGCTTACCTTCACCGGCTTCACGCTTGGAGTCGCCGAGTCGGTCGAGTATTATTGCTCCCGTAGGCCGCAGTCCGCAGATTAACTAATGAATTACTAGTATAAATGTATAATAGGCTAATACTAATTACAAAAAAAAAAATTGGAGGCCCCCTTGGGAAGTGAGGCCCAAGGCATTTGCCTAGCCCAACTCCCAGCAGAGACGCCACTGTCGGTTCTGGCCTATTTTTTTTTTGTTTGGGCTGGGTTTAGGTGGGCTGGGTGATTCCGAGGGGTTTGGGGGGTGGGGGGGTGGAGGGGGTAGGGGTTGAGATAAATAATAAAACACACAAAAAAATCGGGAACCGGCCTGGCCCAGAACCGGTAGACTACTGAATCGGACCGGGCCCAGTCCACCACTAGTTTCTAGTTTCTATGGAGTACTATTTTTAATACTCCCTCCGTCCCGAAAAGGTTTGTCAAATTTCTTTTTTTAGATGTCTCAAAAAGATTTGTCATTTCCATTTAAAGTAAGAAATATGTGGCTAAAGTTAATTCTCTCTTCTCTGCACAAATTTCAACCATACAATTTTTACTTTATTAATCCACGTGAAAGTAAATATGGTGAAATGTAAAGTTACCTCCATATTGTGAAATGTTACGACTGCTCTTGTTTTTCACCTACTCTTTTTACTTGACTTTAAGGATGTATATAGATAGTCAAAACAAAATTTAATACGGAGTATAACATAAATCTGTGTTTAAATCATAGGTATATATTTTACAGAGTAAATAATAACACAATCGGATTTTTTTATGATAAAAAACATTCACTAGTGCTCGAAAGACAAGCCTAGAGCCAAGCTCCAAACCCCTAGTAAGTAGTAACGTTGGGGACTTGGGGTGAATTAGACTCTGGTGACATCCGACTGAACCGAGCTAACCGACACAGCAACACTGTTTAGTGTTTACAATCAAACTTGTTAATCAGTTCTCCAGATGAGCTAGTAGTTTTGAGGTCAGAGAATTATTTCATAGTATTGTTATTAAATGAAAAGGAAGACGAAGTAGCCAACGGTTATGTTGCACAGAAACACAAGGATTATGAGGAAAACAAAAACGAGAAATGCCATCTTTTGTTACAAGAATAACTGTTTAGAGCATTTTCAAAAGCGTTTTTATAGAATTTGTGAAATGGAAATATACTCTTTCCCAGATAATCTCCATGCTTTATAGGCTAACCAGTGAAGTAGTTTGAAATAGAAATAGTGATGTGACAAGGGAAACACAAGGACAAGTAACTACTCATTAAAGATGCTAATAAAGTCTCCAAGAGTTTTGTTTCGTGTACATACCCGGTTACGCACCGGCTTACACACCCATGTGTAATTGTCTGCACACCAGCGTATACATGAAGCAAAACTCATTCTCCAATGACCCAATTAGGGGTGGACTCGGGCCGGTTCAGGCCTGGGCCCGGCCGGGCCTCGGTTCATGAAAGGGGAAGCCCGGAACCGGCCCGGGTAACCCCCGCGTCCGGTTCGGGCTGGGCCGAGCCTCGGTTCAACTTAATTTTTTTTGGCTTTTCCTAATCAACCCCCAACCCTCCCCCCTCACCCCCACCCCAAATGGCCCAAAATACCCAACTCAACCAAAAAACTTAAAAAAAATTCAAAAGGAAAAAAAATTGGCCCGGACCGGGCCCAAACCGGCCGGGCCGGTTCACCTTTTCAGGGGCCTGAGCCCGGCCCGGAACCCCAGCGGGTCGGGCCTACCCGGACCGGCCCCTGGCCGGGCCGGCGGTTCGGGCCGGTTCAAACAGTGACCGGGCCGGGCCGGTTCCGGGCCGGGTTGCCGTGCCCGAGTCCACCCCTAGACCCAATCTTTTGTTCCTTGTCGTTTCACGCAGTCATTCAAATAATTACACGACACCACACTTGATATAGGATGTTTTTACTTGGACTGTAATTTGTTGGTCTGGTCTGGACTGGTCTGGTAATGTCTGATTTCTTTGTATTTTTATAACATCCATAGTAATATACTGCTAATTGACAGCTTATTTTCTAGCACGCCCTACACGGCTACACTCAATTTCTAGACTGCGCATGGTAGCAAGGAATGTGACATTTGATGGAGAGGATAAGAAGACACATTACACTACCTCATAAATTAAAAACATGGTACCTCATAAACTATCATTTACTCTTACTAAAAAGTAATTAAACATGAGTGATAAAGTTGTAGATCTAAGAACGGTGAGGGTAAAATATGATTATGATAAAGAAATAACAACAATATATAAAGAAATAACAACAATAATAGTACAACATATAAGGAGTAGTGATAGTAATAACTAATAACAACAACAATAGTAATATAATACGGAGTAATATTAACCACCACAACAACAACAATTATGTACTTCCTTCGTCCCAATACTAACTTAAGTTTGACTATTGAGGTCAAACTTGGTTAATGTTGATCAATATTATTCAAAAATATGTGCTTATGAGATTTATAATAAATTAACAGTTCAATGATATATATGAACAACTAATGCAAAAGTAATTTAATATTATAATGTATGTTTTTAATAATTAAGCGTCAAAGTTAACAAAGTTTGACCTTAATAGTTAACTGGGAAGTTAATTATGGGACATAGGTAGTAATAAACATGCACCCTTAACCAATCTAAACAGGCAACAAACAATAGAATTTGGGGACCAACCAAAAAGGTGAAACAAAGAATAAATAGCAGGTTCAAAGAATGAATGGACGTGAGTTGCTAACGATCTTCTTAATCAAACTATATTTACAAAAATGTGTATCTCTTTGTCATCTAACATTGCAGCAGTAGGCTTTACCTTGACTCTGTAGTTTACCCCAAAGACAAATCATTTGCTTTGGAGATTGATAATGAGCGGTGGTATAATCTTCTATGCATCCAAACTGACAGAACTTCAAGCTGTGGACATACTCCACCCCTGTCTTCCTCGTGTTGTTCAACCTCTCTACCCACATTCCCATGCTCACGTCTTCCATCTTGAACAGCTGCATCCAGCATATAATCTCAACCGTGTTATAAAAGCATGCTTCAACATTTTAGAAGCCGTTTGGCAAAACAAAACAAACAATAAAAAAGAAAAGTATATTTCTACAGTTTGGGTGAGGATTGATTCTATCCTATGTAAAAGAGAACAAAACTGAGAGCAACTGTGTTGATGTGATTCTGAAACCAAATAGGTCAGGCTTCGTTGTTTCCCAGAACATAACTTGTTGCAGAAAATATTTTTGGTGAAAGTGTTTTCAAATAAATAATATTCTTACAGAAATTTCCATTTTTAAAAAACAGGAAGTCATTCTCCATATAAGTTCAACGGTTTGTTCGAGTCCCGGAAAATGCCAAGGAAATAAAAATGTAATGGGATGTCATTTTCTTGTGTTTAGTTCTGCCTCTGAAAATGAAATATGATTAATGTTTTTAATTTCTTACATATGTTTAGATTTATTGGTCTTCGTATAGGAATAAATAAATAAAATGAGTTTCAACAAAACAAAGACCAAATTCAAATTTATTGACTTTAAAAGGATGCTTTATTTTCCCACGCATTTCCTTTCCGAGTCGAGAGTCATCAAAATCTTTTAGAAAATGTTTTGTTGGGTCAAATACAAACACCTTAAAACTGCTGCCTTAAACAGCACAGTCAGTTATTCAATTTTCAAATCAGACACATTCTTAGTTCCTTGGTTTTTTATGGGATGCATTAGATAAATTGTGGCTTCAAAACGTCCAGTCTTGAGTGGAATGAACAAAGATGTGTGCACACACATACATATATACACGCGCTGGCACACAGACATACACAGACGTGCACGCGCGTGTGCGCACAGACACACACACAAATGTATATATAACATAACATATGCACACATACACACACACATATATACACACTCACACATACACATGTATAAGTACAAATAGATTGGCCAAGGTAGCATTACCCTCAACTTGTGTTGCTCAAAATCAGAGACTATAGATTGTGCAATGTCAGTCGAGATGACATAACCAGGCCCGTTTGCATAGGGTGGATAATCTTCTTCTGGCCATTCCTACAACTCCCAGGAAACAAATTCAAAATCAGCTCATTTAGGAGAAGAGGTTTTTATAGGGCTAGGTCAGTCTACTCTACCACAATAAGCACAAAAAATATTCAACTTATGGTTAGATTTTCAAGTTCAATCCATGTTTCGCCCCATAATTCATTAATCATTTGAATGAAAATACTAAGTTAAATTATAAATCATAATCATAGAAATTAAATCTCCCTCCGTCCCTTATAACTTTGTCATCTTTCCTTTTTTGGAAGTCCCAAAAACTTAACCAATTTCCCTTTAAATCAATGAATTTGTAGTTCATGTTATTTCTCTCTCCTCTACACAAATTTCAACCACAGTTTTAACTTTATTATTTCCTGTGCTATGTCAAACTTCGCAAAGTTTTGAGAGACGGAGTATATAACAGTTGGCCAAAAGTACAGGTGATAAAAAAAGGAAAGGAATAAATAAAAGCATACCTCATAGGTGACTGCCCATTTACCATGGCGAAGCGGCTTATGGTAGTAATTAATGTTTCCAACATAAAGGCTTCTACCGTGACGAACTTTCTTAACTTCATTCATGACAGCATCTATCCTTACAAATGTATCATCATCACACTTCATTATATACTTTGAAGCCACCGTACGGACCTGCATAACCCCAGAAAAGTTCATTAGATGGTGGGGATTCTAAAAATGACATGAAAACTAGGGTTCATTGGTAGAGTTTCCTGTTTTGGGTTTTTTGTTTTCTGTTAAAAAAGTGTTCTAAAAATGCACTCAAAAATATGGAACATGTTTGCCATGAATTATATATTAATAGAATATATGATTGTTATGAACATGTTTTCTTAGTTCTTACTCCCTCTGTCCTGAAATAATCTTCGTGTTTCCTTCGTTGGTCCATACTAAAATAATCTTCCAATTTCTCTTTTTTTTGGAAAGAGATGTGTGGTTGATATTGTTTCACTACACAATACGCTTCGATTACACTTCTTGATAAGCATGCCATGTAAAATAGGAAGATTATTTCAAGCGGACGGAGTCTTTCTGTTTTTAGAAAAGTGAAAACAGAAACATAAAACAAGGTGCTCACTAATTACACCTTAATGTATTGTCAAACCCACCCCATATTCGCAGATTGCCACGGTTTTCAATACCACGAGGTCGTAATTATCCAGGTACGGCACTATAACAATATCTCCAAAAAAGTCCGCTTCCTTCATAAGTTCCATATTTATTTCTTGTCTTCTGTGCTGCAAAAGTCCATTGAAAAAATGTTAACAAACAAAATAACAATATGAAGGTGACGGGGCCACGGTAACTCAGAACCCGTTTGGGGCGTGCGTCTCCAAACAAGTAACAGTACTTCCACGAGATTTCAAAGGTAATGTTTCAATGCTGTTATTAGAAACAAAAATTAGTGAATTAAAGAACTTAAAAGAACTTTTGTCAAACTAAAAGTACCAAAAATCATGCTTTATATAAAATTATTTATTACAGAAAGGGCTTTTACATGTCACTCTCAACGGGACCTTAGCTTCTCAGGTATAGAGCATACTCAAAGTATGCAACTTACCATTGCAACGAAAAAGCGGGCAACGACATGCAAAGACCTAATTGATGCATGCTGCATCCATGATTTTCTCACAGCCATGCGCTCAGCAAAATGATTGCCAGCAGAAAGGATTCCAATAAAGAGTTCCACGGGTCCCACAGGAAAAGGCGGGGCCCGCCATCTTGGCAACATTTCCAAGTGCCTCTGAGGAGCAAAACTTGGATGTGTTGAGGGTAAGGAACCCACAAATATGGAATGCACATCGACATCCCCCTTCAGTGATAATCCTGTTGCATCCTCAAGAGTAAACCCCTGCAAAATAACAAAAAAACGATTTTTCACATATTTATTATCTTGGATTTGTCTGAGAAGGTTTGTTGTGACAAGAAGTTTGGAAAGCGTTATTTAGTTAGTTTGGCTGAGTTTGCAGAATTTTGCATGGAAAAGTATTTAATAAAATCAATTTCACCATAAAAATGCACGTCAAAGGCTAGATTTGTGATGAATAATAATCATAATAAGGGCCGGTTTGGTGAGGATTATTTCATAGAAATGCTGAATGTGCTAAATTTTCTGATAGGATAAGTGTTTGATAAAATAAGCCAAGTATTGCTACTGGCTCTAAGTTGGATAAAGCTACCAACCAAACGGAGCATTTATTTCAACTCTGTCATCTTAAGAGTCATTAGTTAGTAGAGTGCTTACAGTGCGATATGGGAATGAAGAAACATGCCTCCCGTCTACTTGGATATGATAACCTTCCAGCCCGGCACTGACAGTCAGTACAAACAGTTTGTTCTCTGCGAAAGGGTAGGGCCAGTCAATTGAAACCTTCTTCTTTGTCCTGCCCATCAGCCTATTTATCCACCATGTGGCCTTTGATTCCTCAGAGCGATTATCATCATCGCGAATCCACTTCTCACATTTCACCTGCCCATCAACTTTGTACGGTCCAGAAATCATAAACAAATGTTTTTTTTAATGAGCAGAAAAGGACTGAGTTATAAATGTGCTTGCCAGAATACAAATCAGGTACTCGCTGGTATTCTAATAGAGTGCTTGTCAAACTTTAAGTCAGTGCAAATTGAAGTTCACCATTAGTGTAATAATAGAAACATACACGGCAAGGCAAGAATGATTTCGTTTAACTTCCCTAAAATTAAGCTTATTTATTGGTTTATGATTTAAAATTGCATTAGAACCTTCCAGAATAGGTCAGTATGTGATAACAAAAGACACATACAGCAATAGCGGGATGATATACTTCAGAACCCCTAAAATCAAAACTAAAAATCTTGATGTAAAATCCACAACCATAGGCAGACCAACATTTCAAATAGTTAGGCCACACATAAGTGTTTTAATCTAAATTGCTTCAAAAGAAAATAAAAAATTTCTACCTAAATTGTTAAGGATAAGTAATTAGTTATAATAGTTAACTCATTTAGTGAACTGGTCAATTGATGCTGCAACTGAGACTCATTAGGCAATGATCATGTTGATGTTGATAGATATTTATTGTTATATTTCAAGGTATGACACCTACAAAGACTGTTATCACTATATTCATCAAATTGCTGTAAACACTTCAGAATAATTTAATCATTAACTTTTTCTATATTCGAAACATTTCGAATGAAATGAAACCTTACCAATATTAACACATACGCTTAGAAGGAAATCCAGAAAAAAAAAATGTTCAAAATACCACAATTTTCTAATGTTACCAAATGTGGAAAATATATGAAGAAAACATTAGAACTTAAGTACAAAAGGAAAGAAGAAGAAGAAAAGGCAGGTTTCAGACCAAAATCAGTCACCATATCTTACAAAAAACAGAAAGACAAAAACACTCACCGGTCTCCTCATCAGCCTTGGACATTAATCCATCACACCTCATTGCAGCTCCCCATTGCATCCGGTAACACGTGTTCTGCTCAATCACTGGCCTTCCACTCCAATCCCCTTTCAAACGCGGATTGAGATGAAGTATCCTTGGTGGGTCCTCCCCATCCACGGTCTTCAGCCCTTGTAACTCCATCATGAACTGTGAAACCATCACTGTCTCCTCCCCAGCCGCAATTCTCGAATCCTTCTCGGAATGAGCCCACCTTGGTGTGCCCACCACAGTTACATGCGACCCCAAGGACAGTCCACATGGAATCACCAACAATCTACCCTTCTGTACAAACTCGTCCCCTGTTAAAATCACCGAGATGGGGCATGACTCGTTCAGACTCTGTGTCCGGTATTCCAAGTCGCTTTGAATTTCCCCAGATTCTATCTCTTCGAGTAATTTCTTCCCGGCCGCGAATGCATCCCTGACGACCGTGTGGATCTGGGAGAGGTCGCGTTTGTTGATGCTATTGAAGGCATTCTCGTCAAAAACTAAGCCCGACACTTTCTTATGATCCCCCATTTTCCTCTGAGTAGCACTTGTCGGGAAGCGAGAAATTGCAATTTCCCTTCGAGGATGAAACGCGGGCTCCTCCTCCTTCTCGCTATCGAGCAAAATTAAACGCGAGTTTCCAGAATGAGACTCGAGCTCCCGCGAATCCGACTCGAAACCTGTTCTGAAAACCAGAGGGATTTCGAAGCTCACAAGAACCAGGTACAGAAACAACACAAACATCAGGACTTGAATCGATCTGAGCCGACTCACCGAGATGAGTGAGTCGAGCTTCCCTCGCTTCATTCTTCTCCCCTTTCCTGAAAGTTTTCAGCTCTTTCCGAGCATTAATTGAAAAAAAAACAAAAAAAAAACAGATCGATAACCGGAGCCTAAATGAAGAAAAGCAGGGGAAGGACAAATGTGCTAGTTCAACATTTCAGATTAACTGCATAAACAATAGATTCAGCACGTCAGAGTCTCAGAGAGCGATAAAAATGGGAGGAAAGAAAACACATAGGAATATCTGGAAAGCAAGTTATTTGAAGTGGAAATGCAATAAGATCATGGTCTCTGACTTGACTATAATTTTGATGGCCGTTACTAAGATTCATTGACAAATTAAACGTCGTCGTGACTCCGGGATGAGTGAGAGCATGACGGAAAGAGACGCACTTATGGAGAATGAGTTACAAAATTGGTATCCAAATTATAAAATTGGTATCCAAATTATAAAATTGGTATGAAAAAAAAGTGGGTTACTTACCAAATTGAAAAAGAAAAAGACAAATTGGTCTAAAAATTGATCAAATTTTTGTCGGTGAGACATTTTTCGTCCCGAACTTTAAAATTGATATTTCCAATTCTTCTAATGTGATTTTTATCATTAAAAGTGAATATGATCAAAAAATCATTAAAAGTGAATGATTAAGAACAAGTTTACTTCACGGGTTACTGAACGGTGCTTACTAAGACCCGCGTTGATAAGCGGCGCATAAAATAAGTAACGTTGTAAGATCGTGTTTACTTCAAAAGGTTTAAAACATCGTTTAGCATTAAAATGTCCAAAATAATCTTATAGATATATAGACACACAAACATTCATGAAAACAAGTATTAAGTGTACCCATACCCCCAACCCTTACCCCCACCCTACCTTACCACGACCCCACCCCCTACCCCTACCCGACCCATTTACCCACCCCACCCCTACCCTACCTCCAAACCCTAGGCCCTTACCACCTACCCCAACCCTACCACCCTACCTTACCTAACATGACCCCACTTTAACCACCTACCCTACCTACCCGACCCCACCCCCTTACCACCCTACCACATTAGCCTTAACCCTGACCCCACCCTAACCCCTACCCCAGGCCCTTACCACCCTACCGGGCCCACCCCCCGCCCCCACCCTATCCTACCCTACCCTACCTTACCCTACCTTACCCCGACCCCACCCTAGGCCCTTTACCACCCTACCACTACCACATTGACACCACCCCGACCCCACCCCTTACCCTTTATCCCCCCTTACCACCCTACTCCAACCCCCCTGCCACGTCGGTCCCACCTCTAACCCCACCCCTACGTGGGGTAGGATGGCGGTAGGGTGGGCCAGGATCTGGGTGGAGCCAAGGTAGGGGCAACTGGTAGGGGTGGTAAGGGGTGGGGTAGGGTAGGGTAAGGGGGTGAGGTGGGGTTGGGTTTGAGATCGGGTGGGGCCAAGGTAGGGGCAAGTGGTGAATTGAGTGGGGTTGGGTCGTGGTTAGGGGTAAGGGTGGGGACGGCATTGGGGTAGGGTAGGGTAGAGGGGTCGGGGTAAGGTAGGGTAGGGTATGGGTAGGAGTAGGGTAGGATAGTATGGTAGGACACTACTAGATTTTTTGTTATTTGCTGCCCCTCATTTGCTGCGGTCCAAAACAAAACCGCAGCAATTGATGAATTTTTCAAGTATTTGCTGCGTTCATAAAGAAACCGCAGCAAATAAATACTTTTTGTACACTTATTGGTGCGGTTACAATAGAACCGCAGCAAATAACAGTTCGATTTTGTGTTTTTTCTCTCCTTTTGCTTCGGTTAAATTGGGACCGCATCAATATATCCTGAGACATTATTTATTTGATGCGGGCATTCCTAAAACCGCAGCCGCTGTGGTGCTTTACTTAGGGTTTTTTCTCTAATCTCCTAAGGAATTTCACGAGCTTGCAGATCGGCTTCTCCTAAGTCCGCCCAATTCATCGCCGCCCCGCTCCAGCACGCAGCACACTGCCGTCGCACCCCTCCCAGCAGCACAATGTCATCTCCCACTCCCAGCACACACTGCCTTCGCCCCCTATTAGCACCACACCGACGTCGCCTGCCTGCATACAGCAATCTGCCATCACCGCTTCTATGAATATAGGGAACAAGCTGCCCGACATGGAGTAACCACTGCTCCCTCAGCTTGCCGCTCTTTCCTGATCGCCGCCTTCTACTTGTTGACTCCTCTTCACTTATTGCAGGTCTACTCCTCAATCTTTTATAATATCAAGCAGTTTTCTTTAATTGGTTATCATTTCACGAAAATTTAATATTTGTTGATATTATGAAATAAGTATTGATGTTTATGTTTGTATAAAGTTGATTTTTATGTATTTTTGAAGTTATTAT
This sequence comes from Cuscuta epithymum, assembly GCA_945859915.1. Lineage (NCBI taxonomy): Eukaryota > Viridiplantae > Streptophyta > Magnoliopsida > Solanales > Convolvulaceae > Cuscuta > Cuscuta epithymum. Next base: position 1,403,488 of record CAMAPF010000063.1, read on the forward strand.
GTGTGAAGTTATTTTTTTGTAATTCCTACATGAAGTGCATAAGTATTCGGGATAAATAAATTCATAGAATTGCAAAGTGCAATTCAGATTCGAGGAGGACCGGGGAACATATGAATCAAATTCATTTCATTGCTTTCTCACTCTCTTACATATGCATATTTTTACATTTTGCCAAGAACCGGTTCTGTTATGTACCAACTCTTACATTAGCTGAATAAGAACATTTGATATTCTGTTTTACAAGATGGTTTGCTAATTCATAGCGGGACAATGGGGTGTTTTTTTCCTTTTATTCAAGAAACTTCAGTGACGTCTTTGTGTGTGGGAGTATGTGGGAAAAAAGGGTGAAAATTTTACCTCCCTTTTTCCAAGTTGCTTACAACTTCTTTTCTGAAGGGGATTTTATCTTGTATATATAAAGCGGTCATCCCATCTAATATTGCATGTAATTCATATCTACAACACTTGACAGGCTAGGACAGCCTGGGCTGGGTAGAGCTTTGATAGATATATGGATTGTTGTTCGCCAGTCGAAAAGGCTTCCCGGCATGTTCAGGTAATCTTAAACCAATAGTCAGTCCTATTTGACACCCCTTCTTTCTGCTGACTATTTTTTCAGCTGATTTTTATGGAATCATATACTCCGTATTGCTTTTCTTGATAGTGGACTTTATTATTTCTTAGCCGTTAATATACACAGATCCAAAATCACATAATTCTTGGTTAAGTGTGGCTATGTGTGATGATATTCTAATTGAAATTAGATTTCCTTTTTAAAGAAATTAAAAGCATGAGATTAGATTCAACATTTTGTGAATCCTATTATATAATTCCTTTCATTACATAATAACGTACAGTAGTAAAACGTCTTCGTTCTACTATGACTATTGAAGAGCTGTACAATATGCATAACTATGAATAAGTCATTAATTTACTGGTAATGAATGCCAATGCTTCTCTGTTATCCACATTGTGATTAATTGTAGCATTGTTAAGGACATTGCGATGTGTGCCAATGAACTCATTTTGCTTCTTTTGTATTGTATCACACTTCAACTGCCCCTAATTTATCAATTTCTTTATTTGTGTATAATTCAGGATCTCACAACATGTGCAGTCATTACCAATCTTGGTGGTCAGATTATCTTACTTGACTAAACTTAATGTTTGTTAGTAGTGCATAACTTCTCCAGGATCAGCACCAAGAAATTTATTCCAAGAAAGGTTCCATTGTACTAAATAAAGACATAAAAGTGTATGAGTATATAAAACTTATACTCTATCACAATTATATCGATTTCCTGTGACGCTATCAGTATGAGTATATTTTATTTTAATATATGTTGTAGGAATTTGTCACGGTCATGAATATCAGTCAGTGAAAGCTTGATTTTTTATTTATGCTTGGTAAGATTATTAAGTGAATGGTAGTTGAAATTTGAGCCATATTCTGTTTTTTTATTTTGGCAGATAATCCGGTACTTGTAATTTAAAGTGTTACACAGAGACTTCAATGGAATGATAAAGGTATTATTATTTACCCTGGATTTTTTAATCATTAATAGCAATAAAACTTTTAACTACAAGGATCAAGATGGAGTATAATATTAGTGGAAAGAATTATCCCACATTGAGAATTATCCCACATTGAGAAAAAGAAATGAAAATTCCTTAATTTGCAAGTCTACGGATTCTAAACTTTGAAATCATTCAGGAGGTGCTAAGCTGAAGTTTAAATGCACCCTTCACTTTTATGCTATATTGGCAATGGTTTGGTCCACGCCTGAAACTAGTGGAGGCTGCCCGGAAAGTCAGTGAAAATTCCGTCCACCGTCCACGCCAATCTGGTTTATCCACTAACCAAACTCCTTGTATGGATCTTTTCTGAAGTTGAAGTGCAAGTATGGTTGCTCATTTCCAGTATGTGTATGGATGAACCTGCAGGTTGAGGACATGTGTTTGTGCAACAAGATCAATTATACTCAATTTACAAGAAAAACAAATCATCAAGTGATTGCGATGGAAAAGGAAGAGAAGATAAGAGACATCCTGAGGAAGAAATAGCAACAGAAAACCTGAAATATGTGTGATAAGTTATTGTAATTTGTTAGTGATGAACTATATAGCGATGGTAATTTGTATTGTACGGAGTATTATTTATGAATTTTGGATATATACGATTTTTTGCGAATTATGATTTGTGTTGGTATGATACTCAGATGCAGAAATGATTTTTTTTCTTATTTTATGAACATTTTATTTTATGATAAAAACCAGTTTTAAAATCATTTTAAAACAAAATTAATATACCAATACATAAAACCATATTTGCTGCGGTTCAACAACTATTTGCTGCGGTCCATAACCGCAGCAATAAGTTACATTTAATTTTTTAGAATAGCTATTTGCTGCGGTTGTGAACCGCAGCAAATAAGTTTTCCCATTATTTGCTGCGCTGCCAATTGCTGCGGTTCAAAACCGTAGCAAATAGGTAAAAATGACCGCAGCAAATAGCTATTATTCTAGTAGTGGGAGTAGTGTAGGATAGTATGGTAGGAGTAGGGTAGGATAGGGTGTAATTGGGGTGTTAAGGGCCTAGGGGTAGGGGTGGGGTCGAGGACGGGGTAGTGGTGGGGTCAAGGTAAGGTAGGGTTGGGTAGGGTAGGAGTATGGTAGGTTAGGGTGGGGTCAGGGTGGGGCCGATGTGGTATGGGGTAGGGGTAGGGTGGTAAGGGCCTGGGGGGGTAGGAGTAGGGTAAGATAGGATATGGTGGGGTCTGGTAGGGCCGATGTGGTGGGGGGTTGGGGCTTGGGGTAAGGTGGTAAGGCCTAGGTTGGGGTGGGGTAGGTGGGGTCGGGGTAAAGCAGGGTAGGGGTAAGGTGGGGGTGGGGTCGGGTGGGGCCAAGGTAGGGGTAGGGTATGGATCGAGGTGGGGCCGAGGTGGGGTGTGGGGGGTGGGGTGGGGCCAAGGTAGGGGTAGGGTATGGATCGAGGTGGGGCCGAGGTGGGGTGTGGGGGTGGGTAGGGTCGTTGTAGGGGAAAGAGGTACGCGGGGTGGGGTGGGGTAATGGTCGAGTAGGGGTAAGGTACGAGGATGGATGGAGGTAGTGGGTAGGGTGGGGTCGGGGTAGTAGGGTAAGGCGGGTAGGGGTAACAATGTAGGGTAAGGGCAAGGGGTAAATTCGGAAACTGAAAAAGCTTAATGTGTCGCTTAATTAATACATGGGGGGTATGCTTAGTAAGCGGCACTTTAAGCACCTATTTCGGTTAGTAAACGGCTTTTTAAGCAGCGTGCGTGTTTACTTCACTTGCCTTACTAACCTAACTATGACTTTAGCGGCGAAGTAAACGCCTCCTAAGGGGTAAAAAGTGAATGACTAATGGGTATTTGGATTTAATTCTTAAAACTTATTCCGCACCTTGAGGGAGCAAAAACATAAATTAGAGAGTTTTTGTGAAAGTTAAGAAGTATTTCTGGAATTCTGATGCTCTAATTTACTTCTAGAATCGATTTTTTTAAAGTTGGGGGAGATCAGATCCTGAAAACTGATTATGATTCTGCTTTTGTTTTAAAAAGAGGCAGAAGCAGAATCAGTTCCAAACACTCCCTAAAATGTCAATGAGAGTGTTTGATAATTGATTGTTGAATGCTAGTTGATAGTCGATCGAATCAGCAGATTAATGCTAATTGATTATGTTAGGTGTTAGTTGTTTTAATCAAGCACATTAGTGGCTTGAAGTAAAATGTTTAATAACATAGATGTTTGCCATTAGATATATAATGCTTTTATCAACAAAATATTTAGTAACCAACCACTTTCATCAGCAAAATATTATAACATTTATGACATTCCTAGGGTATGTATATATACCATGTTTGGTTATCGCTAAACATTGTCTCACACTCTCACCCCTTTGAATCTTGCCCTTTATGAGTCCTTGACCTATCTTTGTTAGACCTTCATGCGCGAAATGGTTGACGCACCCATTTATAGGACAAACATGAGACACACCAATACGAGATAAAATACGTGGATGTTTTTAACAACTTGAATGACACCATTATGAGCCTCAATGCTAGGACCATGAATGGGAAGTTAGTCTCGGCCAAAATATATGACCTTTTAAGAATTAAAGGGAACCCTAGGACTCCAATGAGTTTCATTTGAAAGTCATATATTCCTCCAAAATTCTCTTTTAATGTTTGGTTAGCCTTAAGGAACCGACCACCCACCCAGGATAGTCTCGGTTACCTAAACATGGTCAATAGATGTGACTTGCGTAACAGTGGATTGGAAACAATCCCACACTTATTCTTCCTTTGCCCCTTCACTTGTAGGGTATGAGACAAGATTATGGAAAAGATGAGACTTGGGCACGAAATGACTACTTTGCTTAGCTCAATCAAATGGATCACAAAGACCCACAAAGGTCAACATTGAAAGCAAAAGCGGCAAGACTTGCGTTCTGTGCACCGGTCTACTATATTTGGCATACAAGAAATGAGAGCCTATTTGATGATGCAACAAAAACAGAGGATAATGTGATAGCATCAAGCATATGGTATATAAAATACTTTTTAGTATTTACCCATATGACTTGATCAAATTTTGATGGACCAAAGCTCCCTATTGGCAGACTACGACATTGCTTATTAGACTGCACATGTAGTGTCAAAGTCCAAACTTGGGCTGGGCATATAGATAACATTTTTGTTTGTACTAGCATGTGTACAACTTGCAACATCTTGACTTCTTTTGACTCCTTTTTTGATGATTTTAATCTCTGTGTGTGCAACATGTAGCACTGATTTTGATTTTGTTTTTTTGGCCAGATTGTGGCTTTAGACGAAACTTGTCTCTTATAAAGAACCTCTTATCCCCCTCACTATGAGGGGTTGGGAAGGTTTTTGTAGAAGTAGGACACATGTATATGTTAAATTTTTCTGAGTGTTAATATAATTTACATTTCATCCCAAAAAAACATGAGACACACCACCTCTATGAAACCTCTCTTTGTTTATTTTTTTGCCTCACATTATCCTTGTTTTAAATAGACATTGTTGTCATGGATACAGACACACAAATTTTAAGAGGCAGCACAAGGTCAATATAATAAGATAATACTTCCTCCGTTATTAAATAAATGCAACGGTCAACATTTCACACTTGTTGAGACACAACTTTGACCATTAATATATATAATTTTGTACTAGTAAAAAAGTTTTAAAAAATAGATTTTGAAATTTTAAATGAGGCGAATTTAAAAATATTGTTTTCATAAAAAAATATTAATACATCAATAAATAAAATGTAGTCAAAGTAGAACATCTGAATAGTGTAAAATTCAAAGTGTTGCATTTATTTAAGAACGGAGGTAGTAATTAATAAGGTACTAAAGGTCTCATCCTTTTGACGAATGAGATCTCCGTTGTGATGACTCCCCACTTATATGTTACTCCCTCCGTCCCAGATGTCACGCCCCAGACCGCAATCCAAGCGCGTGTACAACCGCCGTATAATCAAGTGACGTCACCCGCGAGTCAACCTCACTTGATTACACAAGGCGTTCGAGAAAATAATCCATCCATACTCAGTAGTAAACATACACAACAACATCACATATAAACCAATGAATAGCGGAAATATTCAACGGTAAGTCATAAGCCACAACCGGCCAATAACATGGGCATGCAAGCCCCAAAAGAATAGTTTATGACAAATAAAAAATATCCATGAGCAATGTTTGGTAATTTGAAATAAAAAGAGGAAGCACGAACCACGTCTTCCTTGATTTGATGTCACCCGTAGAAAGGTGCAGGTAGCAAGCCCTAGCTTCAACCTGAAAATGGTGGGGCCCCCCGAAGGGGTCAGTACAAGTACCGAGCGAGTAGCAGGCTAAATATAGAATAACTATCGTTTCAAGTATAAGACCCAAACATAGGGTGATACATATACGTATAGTCCTTTTCCCAAGTTTGAAATACATATTAGTATACATACACTTGGAAATACCCGACCCGTAGGTCATTGTTTATTTGGGAAAATAATAGTAGTCAATATCCTTGACTTAAATCCCAACCCACCCATATACCTATGAGTGTATAGAACTCCTCCTTGTTCAAATAAATTATCATAAGGACACCGCCCGGTCCTAGATCATTAAATGTAATCTATGAGTTTTGAGGATACACGCCCGATCCTTGGGTACTCCACCCTATATCGAGTTTTGAGGATAACCGCCCGATCCTTGGGTACTCCACCCTATATAACCGAGTTTTGAGGATAACCGCCCGATCCTTGGGTACTCCACCCTATATAACCGAGTTTTGAGGATAACCGCCCGATCCTTGGGTACTCCACCCGACCTATGACTTACCACATATCACGCTAGATAGGGTCTATATCATATTTAGTCATTCATAACTAATTCACTACATAAAGCTTATGTATCACAATTCATGCAAATCCATGCAATTATATAAATATCCAATTAACTAATATCAACCGACATTAATTAATCCATTATCCATCGGTCAACGTTGTCGTTGACCGCCATTCAAGCCTTGTACATATCAACTTAATCATCATATAATTAAGTTAATAATAATCATTTGTGCTTCCTTGACATTCCCAACAAATATGCATTTCATATTATTTCTCATATCATGTTTCATGTATAAACAATTAATTCTTTTCATACAAACTTATCTATGTTGGCTAATCACATGTTTAAATATCTTTTAAACATCATTATGAACACTTATAACATTTATTTAGGTAATCTTATAATTAACCCAAAAGTTATAAGATATTAAGCCGTCCACTCACCTTGAACTAGCGTTATGAAGTTCTACCCCTCTTGGTGGAACTCCGGTGAAACTCCGGCGACTTTCGGTCAACTCCGGCGACAACTCCGGCGACCTTACCAACTTTGTGAAATCACTTGAAATACCTTTCACAAGTTCCTAACAAGGTTTTATAATCATAAAACCCATATTAATACAAATAACTTCAAAACGGTTATTTTCCGGTGAACCGGTCGTTTTGGCTTCTAAGTCCGTTCTTGGACATAGAATCATTTTCCAACCCATTAATCCATACTTATAACATGTAGAACCCCCTTAAGGATTCTTCACATGATATATATCTCATATGGTAGAAGAAAAATAAAGAAAAAGTTATAATAAGGTCATTACCTTAATCTTTTCACACTTTTAGCACTTTAGCTCCTTTTCTTGGGATTCCTTCTTGTTGAGCTCCCTTCAACAATGGAGAAAGGAGATGGAGAATTTTCTTGGCTTCTTTTCTTGAGGTTCTGGCCGCAGGGGTGAGGGGTGAGGGAAGGTGAGAATAGTTCTTTTGACTTAATGATCAAATGAGTGTGGATGGGATCCACCTCAATTTGTTTGATTCCTATTCTTTCACTTCATAACCTCTCCCATGCCTCCCATCTTACACCAGCCGACCAATGCCTTGAGAAATGAGGCTAATTTCGTGGGTTGGCCCCCACCCATGTGGGAGGTCAACCCTTTTTGTCCAGAAGTGTACAATCGGTCCCGAAAGTTGTATTTTTCGAACTGTTTTAATCATAATTTATTTTATCGGGTAAAATAAAATATATTATGTGTTCCCAATCATAACTCCCCTTGAAATAATATATATTCCAAAACTTTAATTTGGAAGTCTCCGAAATTCATTTTCGGGCTGTTATCTGTTTAATTGTCGGTACCGGTAATTGGGCTTCTTTTGACCAATCGGTCAACTCTGGGCCTTTCCATGGCCCAAATGAAATATCCACCACTATATATTTATTATCTAGACCAAGATGAATAAAATATATGGTCTCGGGAATGTCGGGCGGCCCCCGCTCCCGGTGTGGGTCCCACGTGCAATTTACTATTCACGCGAAAGAATTAAATAAAAATTTACAACTTCGTAAAATCGTAAATCCTTTAATAAGGTTCATTACATTATTTACATAAAAGTAAATATATTTGGGGACGGTGTTACAAGTTCACCCCCCCTTATTTGGGATTTCGTCCCCGAAATCCAAGTATCTAATCGAAAAGAGATGGGTATTGCTCCCTCATTGAGACCTCGGTCTCCCAAGTTTCTTCTTCGACTCGATCACTCCTCCAAAGAACCTTTAGCATAGGAATCTCCTTATTCCTAAGCTTCTTCACTTGTTGACCAACAATCTTCACTGGTTCCACCGCATATTGCAAGTCCTCACGGATCTCTACCGGTGGTTTCTCAAGAATATGAGATGGTTCACGTATGTACTTCTTGAGCATCGATACATGAAATACGTCATGTATCCTCTCAAGTTCTGGTGTTAACTTGAGACGATAAGCCACGGCCCCAATCCTTTCAAGGATTTCAAAAGGACCGATGTATCGTGGGTTAAGCTTTCCCCTTGATACAAATCGAATGACGCCCTTCCAAGGAGAAATCCTTAGGAAAACCTCATCACCGACTTCGAACTCCAACGGTCTCCGCCGTTTATCAGCATAACTCTTCTGTCGGTCCTGAGCAGCCTTCAATCTATCCCGAATGATCCTTACCTTGGCCTTGGTGATCTCAACCAGCTCTATCCCTTCGAGTTTGGCCTCGCCAACCTCGTCCCAACACAACGGTGTTCTGCACTTCCTCCCATACAATGCCTCGTATGGAGGCATGCCAATACTTGCTTGATAACTGTTGTTATAAGCAAACTCCACTAGAGCCAAATGTTTGTCCCAACTTCCTTGGAACTCCAAGGCACATGCTCTAAGCATATCTTCCAAAATCTGTATCACCCGCTCGGACTGTCCATCCGTCTGTGGGTGAAAAGCTGTGCTAAACTTCAGTTTAGTACCCAACGATGCTTGAAACTTTGGCCAAAATCGGGATGTGAATCGTGGATCCCTATCCGAGACAATGGATATTGGGACTCCATGTAATCTCACGATCTCCTCCGTGTATAGCTTGGCCAACCTTTCAAGGGGGTAAGTAATGTTGATAGGCAGAAAGTGTGCACTCTTGGTGAGCCTATCAACTACCACCCATACTGCATCGTAGTTGTTCACTGTTCGTGGCAGCCCCACCACGAAGTCCATGGTCACATGTTCCCACTTCCACTCTGGGATGGTGAGTGGTTGTAAGAGCCCTGCTGGGTGCTGATGCTCTGCCTTAACTTGTTGGCAAGTAAGGCATCGACTCACAAACTCCGCAATATCCTTCTTCATGCCTGACCACCAGTAACTTTCCTTCAGATCTCGGTACATCTTAGTACCCCCTGGATGCATGGCATATGCTGAAGAATGAGCCTCCTCAAGTATAGCCCTCTGGAGCTCCTCATTCTTTGGTATGCACACACGATCCTTAAATAATAAAAGACCGTCATCACGTACCCGAAAATTCTCGACGGGCCCCTCAAGGATCCGTTCGCGGATCTTCTGACATTCCTCATCAATGGCCTGACATCTACTGATCTCACTCAGCAATGTAGGCCTCACCTCGAATCTAGCAATGAGCGCCCCGCTCGTGGATACCTCCACGCGTGCCCTTAACACTCGTAGACAAGTAAGTAACGTCCCTGACGTACTCTTCCTGCTCAGTGCGTCGGCCACTACATTGGCCTTTCCGGGATGATAGTCGATGATCAAGTCATAGTCCTTGATCAACTCCATCCATCTCCTCTGCCTCATATTCAACTCTTTCTGAGTGAATACATACTTCAAGCTCTTATGATCGGTATAAATGTGACACGTCTCCCCGTAGAGATAATGCCTCCAAATCTTTAATGCAAACACTACCGCCCCCAACTCTAGATCGTGGGTAGGGTAGTTAGCCTCGTGTTTCCTCAATTGCCTAGAAGCATAGGCAATCACCTTACCGTTTTGCATTAGTACACATCCAAGCCCTTGGATGCTAGCATCGCTGTAAATGTCATACCCTATCCCCTGTATGGGTAGGGCAAGGACTGGTGCTTCGGTAAGTCGTTTCTTGAGTTCCAGGAACCCTTTCTCACACTTGTCATCCCATATGAACTTGGCCCCTTTCTTTGTGAGCTTCGTTAATGGAGACGCCAATACGGAGAATTTTTCAACAAATTTACGATAGTATCCCGCTAAGCCAAGGAAACTACGTATCTCTTTCACATTCTTGGGTCTCTCCCAATCCATGATAGCTTTTATCTTGGCATTATCCACAGCTACGCCCGAACCGGATATGACGTGACCGAGAAAACCAATCTCCTTGAGCCAAAATTCGCATTTAGAGAACTTGGCAAAGAGTTGCTTTTCCCTTAGCCGATCAAGTATAAGCCTCAAATGATGTTCGTGCTCCTCCTCACTCTTGGAGTATATCAAGATATCATCAATGAATACTATCACAAATTGATCTAAGTATTCACTAAACACCCGGTTCATCAAGTCCATGAATGCTGCCGGTGCATTGGTTAAACCAAATGACATCACAAGAAACTCGTAGTGACCATATCTAGTGCGAAATGCACTCTTAGGTACGTCACTCTCCTTGATCTTCAACTGATGATACCCCGATCTCAAGTCAATCTTCGAGAATACTATGGCCCCTCGAAGTTGATCAAACAAGTCATCAATCCTAGGTAAAGGATACCTGTTCTTGATTGTGACCTTGTTCAACTGTCGGTAGTCGATACACATTCTTAGCGTACCATCTTTCTTCTTTACGAAGAGTACGGGTGCTCCCCACGGTGAATGACTGGGTCTGATGAACCCGTTGTCCAGTAGCTCTTGTAGTTGGACCTTCAACTCTTGAAGTTCGGCCGGTGCCATTCGATAAGGAGGAATCGAAATGGGTTTGGTTCCCGGCTCCACTTCGATTACAAATTCAATCTCTCTATCGGGTGGAAGCCCCGGTAGGTCCTTGGGAAAGACGTCCGGGTACTTGCACACGACTCGAACATCCTTGATGTCGACTTCTTTCTTCGTATCATCTATCACGTAAGCAAGGTATGCGTGGCATCCCTTCCTCATCATCTTTCGTGCTCTCATCACGGATATGATACAAGCATTAGATTTTCCCCGATCTCCTTCAAAACGTAGCATATTCCCTTGATCATCCTCAAGCTCCAACGCCTTGGTGTAGCAATCCACTCGGGCATGGTGTTTCTCGAGCCAATCCATTCCTAGGATTGCATCGAACTCCAACATGCTCAGAGGTACGAAATCACAAGTCAAAGGTTGACCCGTCACTTCTACCTCACACGAGGGATAGTAATGATCCCTCTCCACGTCGTCTCCTAATGGTGTGGAGACTAGCAATGTTTGTGTCATAGGCGTCAATGGCACGTCGAGCCCCTCAGCAAACGCCTCACTCACAAATGAGCGTTGTGCCCCGGTATCGATGAGGATCCTCGCACACCTACCATTGATCTTTAATGTTCCTACATTTATACACCATGTAAGATACATTTTCTAATGTTTTCACACACCTTTAGGAGGTTATTAGGTTCATACTAATGTTTGGAATCAAACGGGGGTCCAAACGTAGAAGAACGGGGCGAAAAAAATCGACTTTCGGGTGCTGGGGGTCCACGCACGGCGTGCCTGGGTGGCACGCACGGCCGTGCGTGCAACAAACTCACCCTGCTGGCCACTGCCGGCCAGGCACGATGCCAGGCACGGCGTGCCTGCGGCCGTGCCTGGCCAAAATTTCCTTCGGACGCCACTGCCTTCCAGGCACGACGCCAGGCACGGCGTGCCTGCGGCCGTGCCTGGCCCAAAAATTTTTTTTTTTTTTTTTTTTCTTTCTCTTCGGGTGCCACTGCCCTCCAGGCACGACGCCAGGCACGGCGTGCCTGCGGGCGTGCCTGGCCAGCAGTGGCTGTTTCCAGTCCGATTCGGCCTAACTCACCCGGTTCGACCCCGGGGTGGCCCGCACTCAATCCCAACGACGTATATGATCAAAGTAAGCCTAGAAATACATGGGAATACGTGTATTACCTGCAACGGAGTCCGGGTTTGCTCTCGCATCCGCCTCGGTCATCGCGTACACTCGGGCTTGGGTCCCACCTTGGTTGACGGATGCGGCATGGCTTGTGGATGCGCCGCCTCTTCCCGTGCCGCCGTTTGACGGTCCCGCACGGTTCCTTCCCGTCATGGTCCCTCCCCCGGCTCCCGAGGCACTCTCTTGCATCAATTGAGGGCAATTGGCCTTCATATGGCCCGCATTCCCGCACTTAAAACACCTCGGTGGTTCATTGCACTTCCCAAAGTGTTGTTTTGAGCAATTGGGACATCTAGGTGGCCCCGAGTTCTGTGGCCTAGGTCCGTGCCACCTCGCATCCCTATTCTTCTTTGCCGGTGGAGCCGGCGTCTTGAATGAACCACCGCCACCACCACCCCCGTGGTTGTTCCTTCGAGAATGATCGGGTGGCCCCGAATTATTCCACTTCCTCTTCTTTGCCTCTTCGGCGTCCCTTGCTTTCCTCTCGTTCCATTGGGCCTCTCCAAGCATGCCCTGCTCTACCACCTCACTAAAGGTCATGAGGCGGGAATACGTGGCACGATCTCGGATGTCCAAGAGTAGGGCATCCCAGAAGTGCTCAGTCATGCGGTCCTCATCGATCGCATACTCCGGTAAGAACCTAGCCAAGGTCCTAAACTCCTGCTCCAGTTGCTTAACCGTGCAACCCTCTTTCTGCTTGAGGTTGGTATACTCCCTCCTTTTCACATTAACCTCGAAATCGGAGTAGTATTGAGCATAAAATTCTTGCTCAAAATTTTCCCATGAGATGTCCCCACGGTATTTCCCTTCTACACCTTCCCACCATGTAGAAGCCATCCCTTCAAGTAGCCGTGAAGCGACAGTCAACTTCACGTCCGGTGTGATTTGCATGTCTCTTGATGCATCCTTCACCTTCTTAATCCAATCGGCGGCAACGGTAATGTCACTGGTGCCGTCAAAGGACCTACACCCCAAGGCCCTAGCCTCCTTGAGGTACTTGGAGATTCTCACAACAAAACCTCCTTCACGCCCACCTTGTGACGCCGCTGGGGTGGCCACGGAAGCTCCCCGGCTCCCTTGACCCGAACCACCACGAGAGCCACGCCTCGCTTGGCGCCTAAGGTCTCTCCTCAGTTTCTCCTTTTGATACCACTCAAGTAATTCACCCATTTGGGCGAAACGGGCATCACTTTCATCATTGTCCTCATCGGTGTATGTGTCACCCCCATCATATGGGGTCTCCTCATGCTCTGTCTCAGGAACATACGTAGAGTCATAGTCCTCGGTGTTGGTTTCATACACCGAGCTTACATGGCCATCACTCACAGTTTGAGCTTGATAACCTCCACGGCTTCCACGGCCTCCACGGCCTCCTCTTGAACCCCGAGATGCAGCCCGGCTTCCCCTTTGGGATGTTACCGGCGCCTGCCCCCTCGGATTGTTCCTGGTCCGCATTCGCCTGCCCTCCATTTCTGAAAGAAATATGGATGAGTCATTAGACTCCTATAAATGTCAATTGACGGAAGAACGTTACAGACACGTATTGGCCCAAGTCACCACCATACCAATTGTTAAGGGTACCGTCTTAACAATTAGAGGCCTTGCAACTTAAGCTCCAATAGTCCCATAAACGTCAAAATCCAATGCTCATGGTTTTCGGTAAAAACTCTTTCGTAAAATCTCATGTGAGAGGTTGATTATATAGTTTAGAACTGAGATGGCTCTGATACCACTTAATTGTCACGCCCCAGACCGCAATCCAAGCGCGTGTACAACCGCCGTATAATCAAGTGACGTCACCCGCGAGTCAACCTCACTTGATTACACAAGGCGTTCGAGAAAATAATCCATCCATACTCAGTAGTAAACATACACAACAACATCACATATAAACCAATGAATAGCGGAAATATTCAACGGTAAGTCATAAGCCACAACCGGCCAATAACATGGGCATGCAAGCCCCAAAAGAATAGTTTATGACAAATAAAAAATATCCATGAGCAATGTTTGGTAATTTGAAATAAAAAGAGGAAGCACGAACCACGTCTTCCTTGATTTGATGTCACCCGTAGAAAGGTGCAGGTAGCAAGCCCTAGCTTCAACCTGAAAATGGTGGGGCCCCCCGAAGGGGTCAGTACAAGTACCGAGCGAGTAGCAGGCTAAATATAGAATAACTATCGTTTCAAGTATAAGACCCAAACATAGGGTGATACATATACGTATAGTCCTTTTCCCAAGTTTGAAATACATATTAGTATACATACACTTGGAAATACCCGACCCGTAGGTCATTGTTTATTTGGGAAAATAATAGTAGTCAATATCCTTGACTTAAATCCCAACCCACCCATATACCTATGAGTGTATAGAACTCCTCCTTGTTCAAATAAATTATCATAAGGACACCGCCCGGTCCTAGATCATTAAATGTAATCTATGAGTTTTGAGGATACACGCCCGATCCTTGGGTACTCCACCCTATATCGAGTTTTGAGGATAACCGCCCGATCCTTGGGTACTCCACCCTATATAACCGAGTTTTGAGGATAACCGCCCGATCCTTGGGTACTCCACCCTATATAACCGAGTTTTGAGGATAACCGCCCGATCCTTGGGTACTCCACCCGACCTATGACTTACCACATATCACGCTAGATAGGGTCTATATCATATTTAGTCATTCATAACTAATTCACTACATAAAGCTTATGTATCACAATTCATGCAAATCCATGCAATTATATAAATATCCAATTAACTAATATCAACCGACATTAATTAATCCATTATCCATCGGTCAACGTTGTCGTTGACCGCCATTCAAGCCTTGTACATATCAACTTAATCATCATATAATTAAGTTAATAATAATCATTTGTGCTTCCTTGACATTCCCAACAAATATGCATTTCATATTATTTCTCATATCATGTTTCATGTATAAACAATTAATTCTTTTCATACAAACTTATCTATGTTGGCTAATCACATGTTTAAATATCTTTTAAACATCATTATGAACACTTATAACATTTATTTAGGTAATCTTATAATTAACCCAAAAGTTATAAGATATTAAGCCGTCCACTCACCTTGAACTAGCGTTATGAAGTTCTACCCCTCTTGGTGGAACTCCGGTGAAACTCCGGCGACTTTCGGTCAACTCCGGCGACAACTCCGGCGACCTTACCAACTTTGTGAAATCACTTGAAATACCTTTCACAAGTTCCTAACAAGGTTTTATAATCATAAAACCCATATTAATACAAATAACTTCAAAACGGTTATTTTCCGGTGAACCGGTCGTTTTGGCTTCTAAGTCCGTTCTTGGACATAGAATCATTTTCCAACCCATTAATCCATACTTATAACATGTAGAACCCCCTTAAGGATTCTTCACATGATATATATCTCATATGGTAGAAGAAAAATAAAGAAAAAGTTATAATAAGGTCATTACCTTAATCTTTTCACACTTTTAGCACTTTAGCTCCTTTTCTTGGGATTCCTTCTTGTTGAGCTCCCTTCAACAATGGAGAAAGGAGATGGAGAATTTTCTTGGCTTCTTTTCTTGAGGTTCTGGCCGCAGGGGTGAGGGGTGAGGGAAGGTGAGAATAGTTCTTTTGACTTAATGATCAAATGAGTGTGGATGGGATCCACCTCAATTTGTTTGATTCCTATTCTTTCACTTCATAACCTCTCCCATGCCTCCCATCTTACACCAGCCGACCAATGCCTTGAGAAATGAGGCTAATTTCGTGGGTTGGCCCCCACCCATGTGGGAGGTCAACCCTTTTTGTCCAGAAGTGTACAATCGGTCCCGAAAGTTGTATTTTTCGAACTGTTTTAATCATAATTTATTTTATCGGGTAAAATAAAATATATTATGTGTTCCCAATCATAACTCCCCTTGAAATAATATATATTCCAAAACTTTAATTTGGAAGTCTCCGAAATTCATTTTCGGGCTGTTATCTGTTTAATTGTCGGTACCGGTAATTGGGCTTCTTTTGACCAATCGGTCAACTCTGGGCCTTTCCATGGCCCAAATGAAATATCCACCACTATATATTTATTATCTAGACCAAGATGAATAAAATATATGGTCTCGGGAATGTCGGGCGGCCCCCGCTCCCGGTGTGGGTCCCACGTGCAATTTACTATTCACGCGAAAGAATTAAATAAAAATTTACAACTTCGTAAAATCGTAAATCCTTTAATAAGGTTCATTACATTATTTACATAAAAGTAAATATATTTGGGGACGGTGTTACACCAGAAAATTCTTCCAAGTTTGACTTGGATCGGAGTTTAAGAAAGTGGGAATAAAGTGGAAATGTGTGGTTGTAGTTGTGTAAGAAAAAGGTGAAATGAATGTGAGCCACACAAATAATCAAAAAGGTGAAGTTGGAAGAATTTTCTGGGACGTCCCAAAAAGGAAAGTTGGAAGAATTTTCTGGGACGGAGGGAGTATAAACCTTGTCAGTAGACTCTCTTATGAAGATAATTTCAGCGATATCTCTCTTCCAACAATTAAATCCACTATTAGGGTTTGACGGTATGTTTGGGACTAGTTCTTCCACATGCGTGATTTGGTGGCCACTCCATTTCTCTTAGTAGCAAGCAGAGAAGGTCCACATTCCTAGCAAATGCAACGACTCCACATCACCAAGTGCCTTATACGAAGTAGTATAAGTTTGTGGTGTTTTAGAATAAAAGTGATTAAAGTGAAAAAGATAAAGTTGGAGTGTTTGGTATTAGGCTTGGACTCGGTTCGGGGCCCCCGGCCCGTGACCCGGTCACCTACTGTGCGGGCCCAGGACCGGTCTCGGTCCTTCGGCCCGGTACCGGGCTTGGACCCGAACTGGTGGGTAAAGCGGGGGCGGGCTCGGGTATGTGATTTGGTGACCCGGCCCGACCGGGTCAAAATGTTTTGTTTTTCAATTATTTTTGGTTTGCCCCGGGTTGGGCTGGGTGTTTTGGGGGGGTGGGGGGTTTGGGGGTGGGGGTGAGGGGGGTCAGGGGGTAGTTAGGAAAGAAAAAAAAAATTATAAACAGGCTCGAGGCACGGCCCTGCCCGAACCGGACCCAGTGGAAATCCGGGCCGGTCCCGGGCCTTCCCCCAACCATAAAAAGCCCGGCCGGGCCTAGGCCCGACCCGGCCCGAGGCCATGCCTATTTGGTATAAGAGTAATTTTGGATGTAATATTTTTGTGCAAGTACATAAATGCCCGATGCATAAATTAGTGTGGTACTATACTATTCTCCTATGTTTCACTAGTTTGGCGCTCGCTTACTTTCCAATATAGCCATGGATGTCGGCTAACATGACCTCTCTTCTTTATGCTTTTCCTCCTCGATTGCATCGTCAATACGTGTATCTATGTGGGAAGATTTCCTATAGAATAGCAGTGAAAGAATCTATTTAATTAATACTCCGTAATTAACATGAAAGTGCACCAGTAGAACTCAGAATCCAAACATCAACTTTGTCCACCGTTGCCTTTATGAATTGAAGCAGCAGTCATATAACAGCTTCTAGATTTTAACATTAAAATGTTTTTTAAGCAAAAGCATATAGATGGAAAGGCTGACTTTTTAAAGTTACAAGTTTAGAAGTTAGTGGGTGTTTGGAATTGATCTACTTCTTTTCTAAAAGTAGAAATTGAATCAGTTTTTAGAAGCTGATTTCCCCGACTTCTAAAAAACTGCTTATAGGAGCATTTTGGAGCTCTTAGAAGCACTCATGCATTTTCACACAAACATTCCACTATCTGTTTTTTAAAGAAGCAGAAACAATTTTAAGAATTAGATCCAAATGCATGTTAGAAGCCATCTAAAAAACTTTCTAACTAAACAGGGGGTATACTACTACTAACCCCTTCACAGGTACTCCCTCCGTCCCTTAAAGGTTTGCCATGTTTGACCGGCATGTAGAATAATAAAGTAAAAACTGTGTGGTAGAGATTTGTGCAGAGAAGAGAGAAATAACATGAGCCACAAATTGATTGATTAAAATGGAAAGTGGCAAAATTTTTGGGACAACCAAAAAAGGAAAGTTGGCAAAGTTATAAGGGACGGAGGGAGTAGCTCAGTGGTCCAGTGGCGGGAAATTTGGAACAATGACCAATGATCGAAACCCACATTGACTGTGTGTGATAGTTCCGGACCTCTGATGCGCACGAATATAAGAACTACCACCATTGAAATGACTGAGTCATTTTGACTTACTCGTGCACCATTTTGTTAGATCCGGCTGTGAGGCTTCTCTACTGAATTCCAGGAACAATCGGAGTATACTACTACTACCTACTACCGTACTACGTACTAGTATAATTGAAACTAATAAAAAATCCGGGAGGTCATTTCTCTTAACTTCCAGGCACTCACTCTCTCTCTCTCTACCATCACTTTCTCAATTGTATCTACAGTGGATGGTGGCGGCGGCGTGCTTCCTCTGCTCTGCGGCGGGGTGCGACTCCAATCGCAGTACGCACCAGAAACTTCCATTCTACAGGGAGGCCGCACTTAGTTGACACGCACGCGCAGCTTTTGTCACTTGCGTTTTTACACAAATTCCTGTTAATTGGTAGCCGTTAGGGTGTTAACTATTCGGGATTCGGATCAAATCGAAGGATGGATCCGAAAGCTGCGATGTTCAATTACGGAGGAGCGGCATCAGGATCCTGCCTTGGTCATAGCAATGCGCAGTTAAATTTGGCGGAGATCTGGCCGTTTCCTGTCATACCTGGTGGAGCGATGTCATATGCTTTGGTGCCGCCGGCAACGAATATGAATGCAGTGGCGATACATGATCCTTTGGTTCTCGATCGAAGAGTGAACCAGAGCGCTTGCGGAGCTAGGAAGCCACAAGAGGACGATAATAAATCTGCTAAGCGTGGGGCATCTGACAGCGGCAATGGCATGGTTATCTTTCTAGTTAGATATATCTGCTTACTTTGCACATATTTACAGCTTTAATGAATGACCATTGTGTTTATGGTAGGAATGTGTATGCACAGTCAGGAGATGGTAAAATTAATATTTAACTCTTAAATTTAATAGAAATTGTACTATTAACAATTATCAGGCTACATTTGAGATTATTTTCGAACTGTTGCTAAAACATTTAATTCAAACCTCACACAGATTAAGGTATATTGCTGATCTGAGAGAAATTGGATAACTGAGATGCATCTATGTTTGGGTTTCTGTTTGAGCAGAGTGAAGGAGACAATAAAAGGTTGAAGACGGGTGGACCGAACAATAAACCTAAACCTGAAGAAGTTGAAGGAACTTCTGGAAGGCAAGAAGAAAGAACAGAAAAGCCAATTGAACCACCTAAAGATTACATTCATGTCAGAGCTAGGAGGGGCCAAGCAACTGACAGTCACAGCTTAGCAGAACGAGTAATCATCTGTTATATTTGGATAATAGGATTTCATTTATTCTATGTTAGGGAATTCAAGGAATGTTGGATTTGATTTTACCCGTATGACTCACTATCTAAAAATGATTTACGTATTAGCATTTTGACTTCTTTGCATTGTAGATGAATCAGAATTCCAATATTTTAAGTTTATAAATCAATTCCTTGAATCCAATATATGGTTGATTTCTGATGATAGATGTAGTTATGTAAATTAAACATTATTCATACTTTTTCTAAATGTATGTACCCCTTTTGATGCACAGGCTAGGAGAGAGAAAATAAGTGAAAGGATGAGAATTCTCCAAGACCTGGTCCCTGGCTGCAACAAGGTGCACTATCTGTTTTGAAAACTCCCTATTTGCACATATGAAAAATCATAATTAAACTATTTATCAGGGATACAACATGATATTGTCTGTTTTGGTCCTTTGGAATTGAGAAGCATGAATTTTTAATCGCTGATGTGTTGCATGTTAACCTTAAAATTGATTTAGTTATACTTAATTCTAGGGTGTCTTTATTGGCTTGTTAAATACAATGTTTGGAACCATCTCATCATCAAGAAACTAGACAAAAGTCACAAAACATAAGAGCTGGTGTATACTTCGTAATATAAATCTTGAACTGATACAATAAAGAGCAATTACACCTCTTGGTTCAAAAGGTCGAGTACCGCCAACCCGAAATGGGCCATGTTTCCTGGAGCATGACATGTAAATCTCAGTACCCAATGTTTACTTGAAACTCTCATGTGGTAATTTCCCCGATTTGGGATAACATTTAGACTAAACATGCACAAGTATTATTTCTCAATGATAATTCATATTTCGTCAGTGTTCTTAATAGCGCTTGCTTTGGGCCTAGCGCCTACACAGAACTGAAATATGAAAAAAGAATGGAGCGATTAAGGGAAGCTCAATGCATATCCAGGGATTTTAGTGCATTCTACCAGTAATTTAAACAATGTTACTGTTTCTCACACAGCAATAAAATAACCCTTTTATGACTATGCTCAAGTGATACTCACTCAGTTTTAATATGGCAAATATCTATGGTTTGTTTGAAATCATCCATTTTGACTGTTGTGGTATCAGGTTATAGGCAAAGCATTAGTTCTTGATGAGATAATTAATTACATCCAATCATTACAAAACCAAGTTGAGGTTGGTATCTTTCTCTTCTCATGTTTAGTTCATGCTCATTTCAGTCCTAATAGAACCATAAAGCCCTAAGGAGTTTTTGTTTTTTCCAGTTCCTATCCATGAAGCTTGAAACACTTGATTCAACAATACCCTCCCGGATTGAAGGGGTACCATCCAAAGATGTAAGTATATATTAACAATTCGTGTTTAACATCACCCATTTTGAAATTTGAACTAGTCAAGTGCAGCCAGGAGTGGCAATTGATTAATTGAATAAGTTTGTATTTAGATCATGATGATTGCATTGGTTAGAGTTTAATCTTTCATCTAAGCATCCATGATCCGTTTTTTATAACACACATTCATAATAAAAAATTCGTATGTTGATATTTAATTCATCCAATTTCTTATTTTTTGCATTTTTAGAGATGATTGGAGAATCAGCCGTGTATATAGTGTTTCTTTAACAGATATACACGTGAATAACGAGCAAAGAATTATATTTTTTATTAAATATGAAGATTTCGTATGGTCTAATTTGACTACAACAACAACCACATTCAAGCCTTATTTCCAAAAGATTTTAGGATGGACTAACATGAATCGATCCATGATATCAAAGTCAAAAAGCGAAGGAAGATAAGAATAATAAAAAGATAAAGTAAGATAAAATGGATAAAATAAAGATACGTATAAAATAAAATAACATAAGAACAAAAGAAAGATAAAAAATATAAAGATAAAAGATAAAAATAACACAATACGATAGTAACATAGAAAGATAAAGAAGATGAAAGATAAAAGAAAACAAGAGAGAAAAGAGAAAAAAGAGATCAATTGTCCACACAAATATGCGCCCTCCACTTTGATTCCTCTAATTCAAGTTTGTTTGGCTCTTCCTCTCCCTACCTCTAATTTGACAGTTTCAAGATATCTGATCTAATTGATTCAAATATAATGGCTGATGTAAAAAATATGGATGGATTGATCCCAATCCAGTATTATGATTTTTTTTATTATGCATTTATTATCATGGATGGAAGGGATGCAGTTAAGCCAGCACACATTGGCCAAATGTAAATTTATAAAGCTATAGCCTACTTATCATATCAGTTTAATCATTTAGAATGAAACAAGTGTCTTAATGGATGCCTTTTTGGCTTTTTGCTACTCCTAAGTAAACTCGTGTGTTTCTAAAAAAAAAAGAAAAAAAGTAAACTCGTGCTTTTAGTGCCACCATTTACATGTTTAATACGGAGTACTTAATAACACACGGCTTTTTTATCTTCAGTTTCCTCAACAAGCAGCTGATACAGCTGGATTAGCATTTGGTTCGCAGCCCTTTACAGCTGGATTAGCATTTGGTTCTCAGCCTAAAAGAGAATATCCTAATGGCACATCACCTGATTGGTTACATATGCAGATTGGAGGGTGTGGATTTCAAAGAACTACCTGAATCAGATCGAAGTGTCTTTTCTTAAATTATAAACTGGACTTTTTTTTGTGAAAACTGATTTTTACCTATACGTGTTCTTACCTATACGTGGACCGTGGTCAGAGAAACATCTTTTTTATTCAACTTTGTGTTGATTTTAGAGTTTGTGAGTCATGCGTTAATACGCCCAGAAATTTCGATCATTGGTGCACTATAGGAATGGGCAAAGCTAGGTTTGTTTTTTTACTAAGTTTGAAGTTTTAAACTTTTAATGATGTCATTTATAAGCTAGTGGTTAGGTTTACACTTGTACGTTAACTGGTTGAGATATTACTGAAGTTATTTGGTTCTAAAACTTTAATTGCTTTATAATGTTCTTTTTTCATATGTTTTAGTTGTTTTGAGATGATAATTTGTAGTTAATGTTTTTAATTAATCATTTCGTTCAATTGTTATCATGTGACTCTTGCTGATAAAAGCTAATTTTTTATACACACGATTACACGAAATGACGAATTCAATGAATTGTACTCAAACTATTTTTAGCAAACTTTGCCCAATGAGTTTTAAATTCTAATCGTAATTCGTAACCAGTTCAACACTAATTGATTATTAAAAAAATCAATCAATGATGTTTTGTTAGCATAACCTTTTCACCAATCCAAACATACTCAAAATGTCTAGTGGTTATCTTATTAATTAACAAACGAAAGTAGTATCGTGTATGAACAAGAAAAAGTATGAACTCAGGTGACAGTATAATACCGTGTATAAAGTGCCCGGTAAACTAAAACATGCAAAAATGTCATTTTTACAACTATGTGATGCACTTTAAATATTTATAAAATTATCATCGCATTCCTTCCCAAAACATTAGTAGACTCCAAAAATCTTTTAGAAATAAAGCTTCAATGTTGTTCCCTCCCAAAAAGTGCATTTTTTAAAAATGCTTAAAGTGCAACAGCTCCTCATACAATTATACAATTGCACTAGGCGGGACTCGATCCGGCGGTCTAGCCTAGTCCGGAATCGAGTCTGGCATTGTTTGGGACTAGACAAAATCTGAAAAATCCGATTCAAGCCCGAGACCGCCCAAACATGTTACACGATCCCAGTTTACCCGTTTGGAGATCGAATCGGGCGATTCTAGTCCAAATTTTGATCTCAACGATATTTTTTACCTTGCAAAACGAAAAAAATATAACCGGATTGGGTCTGGCCCAAGACAAAACAAGGACCAGATCATCCGAGTATCCGGAAGTGGCACAGACCCAAACCTAATCACGTCGGACCCAAGTTTCCCCTAGTCGGCTGTTCCAGGATTGAAATCGAGACCAGCCAATCCGGGACCAAAACCGGGACCATACCCGGAACCGAGTCCATCCCTAAATTGCACTATAGGTGGTGATGAGTGCATTCACACAATCACACTTGCACATTAAGATTTTTTTTTACCTCAACTCTATATTTTTGAATTGTGGGGATCAAGCGAGGAGTGTCTCGGGTAATATGACGGAAACTATCCCATGGAGTTTCAAACTCAAGTCCTCCCATATGAGAGTGAATATGCGACCATGTGAACCGAACTACTTCCTCTGATCCTAACTATATATATAAAGTAATCTTCCAATCAGGACTTCCTGATCAGAACTGTCGACTGAACGCCACCATTTGAGGTGGTTCCCAGTGGATTTTTTTGATGAAATTTGTTGAAAATTTTCTTCATGAAATCTAGTTTATGCTCACTCAATTGAAAAGATAGTCAAATAATTTTTTTGAAGATAACTGCGCCAAAATATACACATAAAATGCAATTATATAGATCAAATACAAATCCTCTTTAACTTACAAACTACAAACTCATCTTGGTCATCCGATGAGTTGATCTAAAGGTTGTAAAGACACAATGACATTTTTATAATAAAAGCCAACTTTTTTAAGATGAACTCTTTGAACGTTAATATGCAATTACTATTTTATGGTTGAATAATATGCAACACTTTGAACCTCAATATACAATACAAATAACATAAAGGTACATCACACAATAAGAATACCTGACCTCCCTATATACGTGTGCGAATATGGGGAATGGTTCTTCTCACTTCATCCCGTGAAAAATAAAATGATAACAAAATTATGCACATTATTAGAATTCATGATGTTGCACATTTCTGATTGATAATGCACTTTATTAATAAAAATGCCACCACTTTTCACATTTGAACCATATTATATACATGCGTACATATCATCACACTAGTAAATTAAATGATACAAAAATCTGCTGGTAAGGTTTGGCCTATTGGCTATAATGCTATATTAAGTCTAGTACTAATTCAGTACAGTCCCACAACATTAGCATATAGATATACAGTGTCACTTCTCTAAAACAATATACAACCTCTGTTGCTAACCCAATACATTAATTAACACAACTACAACTCTACAAGTAGGGGAAGCAATGAAGACGTAAAAGAATCATAGACTAAAAGTATACTTTGAAGAACCAAAACTAAACGGCTAAATTAGAACCCCCCATTTGTTTGGCTTAGGACAGAAATGGGCGATAATGAGAGGAAAGGGGATAAGATAAATTTTGTGTTTTTGGCAAGAGAGAAAAGCTGTTAGGAGAAATTGGAAGAATATTCATTTCTCCTCTGTGTATCTCCATTAGAGAAGAAATAAATAAAAAACATGCAAAACCCACCATTCTCACAAGAGTCCCCCTTTTTCTTCTCACCAAACACTAAATGATCTCCATTTATCTCATGTATATTCCCCATTTGTATCTTTCTCACCCATTTCACCATAACCAAAACAGATGCCAAAGTTGCCAGAAAAGGGGGTGCAAGGAATCGTAGTCAATAAGAATCAGTCAAGTCCTCCGAGGCGTCTTTGGGCGTGACTTCATGCTTGCCCTGCGGGCAACGTCCCATGCTCTATGAGGAGCAAACACGCCGGCTTGGGAAGCGAAAAATGACTCGTAACCGGGTGAGTCAAAGGCGAAACCCGTGTGCTTTGACTTCTGTCCTGGGAGATGCATCATGGCATAGCTCCTCTCCTCTTCAGGCGTGAGCTCGTTTCTTATCTCTAATAGCCCCACCCCTGAGCTGTCAACCTCGTGCATGTGGATTTCCTGGACAATCTGGTAATCATATGGGAAGAACCATC
The DNA here is from genome assembly GCA_945859915.1 of Cuscuta epithymum. Classification (NCBI taxonomy): domain Eukaryota; kingdom Viridiplantae; phylum Streptophyta; class Magnoliopsida; order Solanales; family Convolvulaceae; genus Cuscuta; species Cuscuta epithymum. The sequence goes on from CAMAPF010000063.1 coordinate 1,428,650, forward strand.
TCTGAATCCTGATGAAAGCATATTATGGACAAATGAGAATTTGTGAAGGTGAAATTAAAGCATATGAAGAGTGTAGGGGGGAACTCATTTGCAATCATCGCCATAACTACCTTAACTCAACTAGTTAGGGTTTGCAGCATTTAATTCATTAAATTTATCCTGCCAATTAATTGTACGAATACCTAACACTATAAATACATGTAAAAACAATGTCAATGTTTTTATGTTGGCTGCAGTGCTGCACTTAATGTTGCAACCTTGTTAAGAAGAAATACGGGATTTAATTTAAAACAACTACCTCTGTCCCATATGACTTGTTTTAGTTTGGCAAATTATTAATAAAGTGGTTGAAAAGTAAAAGTTGTGGTTGAGATTTGAGTAGAATAAAGTGAAATGATATAGACCACATATTTGTCAAAAAGGGGAACATGACATTCATTTTGGGATAACCCAAAACGGAAAATAAGACAACCAAAATGGGACGGAGGGAGTAGTATCGTAGAATATTTCCACACACATGGAAAATACCATGAGATTTTTGCTTTTCTCATGTCCATTAAATGATTGATTTTGCAAAAGCAACACGCAAATCATAGGCCATGGCCAACCGGAGATATAATCAATTCAAATTTGGGATAAGCCAAGGTTCAAGTCCCCTCCCTGAATCTGTTATGGTAGTGATACTAGAGGTACAGAGGGTTCGTCCATAGATGTACTCATGTACATTTTGAATTAAAAAAATCTTACCCCTGATATAGGAAGTCACCAAAGAGCGCAGCAACAGGGACAAGAAGCAGCGCGACATAGAAATAAAGTGTGCTCATCAAGACGAATATGACGAAATAGATGTTCTTCTATTGACATAAGAAAACATGTTAACATGTGTAACTTCATATATAGGAAAAGAAATTGCCATATTTGAACCCCTTAACTTGCATGTTTTTACTCAAGTAGGCCGTCATCATCTCCCATTTGGTGAAGGAAAAAAGTGAAAAGGAAGAAGGATCTATTAAAGGTTCAACTCCTACAGAACAACCATATGAAAATTCGTCCATAATTTCCTTTATATAAATATTTATGGTACAACTCCTTATTATAAGGCAAATTTTGGCTTTCAAATATAATGAAATGGCGAAAACACTTAAAATAATCTTCCGCATCCTAATAAGCCCTGAAGCAATTTTTGGGGAATATGTTTCTAAGTTTTGCCTTTGCGGAACTGGGGTAAATGAAAATGATGTTTCTAAGTTTTCAAGAGGGAATACTTGGGGAAGATAAATTAAATCAGCACTGAATACAAAACTGACTTTTATTTAGGACCACTTTAATTAAGAAAATATCTGGAATGCACATGTTCATTACACTAGCGGTCAATTTGGATAGTAGGCTCAGAGGGATAAGTCTATGTTGATATACGCTCTGTATTTGAGATTTTATCAAAATATATCCCTTTTAGAAAACTAATATTTACTCTGGACTAAACCATACGAAGCCCCCCCCCCCCCCCCCTCCAAAAACCATGCAGGTTAAAGGGCCAAATATAGTTTTGTTTCTATAGGAAAAGACTCATAACTGTACGAAAGTTCACCTGATCTTTCGGCAATACAATGCCAGAGTACATAAAGATGAATATGAACCACAACAATATGCTCCCACCAACACTAATTTGATGCCACTTGGTGATTGTGTTGCACATCATCAGAAGCCGCAAGTTGACAGTTACCACAACACAGGTGAAGGCTAACGTACTGACATCCCAAAGGCCAAACATCTTGCCAGATGAATTCATACCTTTGGTAGTAGAGGCAATCACGCAATAATACAACACTACAGATTGATAGATAGCAAAGAGTGCCCAGACAGCCACTACTCTCCACGTGAAGAATGAGTTTCTTATGCCCTCTTTGTATAACTGCGGATATTTTTTGGAGAGGAATGCACTAACATCCTGCAATAACATAAAATGCCCAAAAGATTTAATACATTCTTTGTCATTCCGTGAATATATACGATTTTTTTTGTATGTGAATATATACGACTTTTTGTTCCAAGTCCCTATAACTTTTTTATTCATCCTTGTAATTTACCACATATTTTTAGTCCATTTGTCATCCTTCGCTCAAAAAAATGACATGTTTAAAGGGTTTAAATTTTTTCCAATGCAGATATAGCTTTTTGTAGAAATAACTCCCGCCTACACTTTCGAAATTTAAATTACACGCTAGATTGTGTGAGCCACATCAGTTTTTTAAAATGGAGGTTGGTGAGGATGTACACACAAGATGATAATTATTAGGATGAGTAAAGATAAAAGTTCAAAGGACCTAAAGACAAAACCCTATTTTTGAAAAGGAAAACATATTTAAGCACAGTTTAAATCAGCAACAGCAATGTTTCAAAAAGCTACGGGGTAAACTGGGCCTTGCACCAAAGTGGGCATAGGCTGGGACTTCTAGAACACTCAGCACTGTGTATAGGAAACAATGTAAAGGTAAACATTTAAATTGTGTGGTTGAATCCAAACACACCTTTTCGAAAAGTCCAAGAACAATCACAGGAAGCGCTGTAAAGATAACATTGTAAAGAGACTGGAACCAATCATCATAGAATCGTTGACCAGAAAATCCAGTGCGAAAGGTAAACCAAAACTGAGTCAAGGTAAATGTCAAATTTTTGTAGAAGAAATATGTCACAACCTGCATCCACAAGTAGCAAAAAAAGACATCAATATAAAAAAGTATTGACTAGATAGAGAAATAAGAGATTCCGTGGTTGTGGGTTTTGGAAGGGAGGGAGGATTGATTTTTTTTTACTAATTTATCATATTCCCTCCGTCCCGGTGGACTTTGCCAAGTGCAAAGTAGGTGAGAAATGAGAATAGTAAAAACTGTGTGGTTGAAATTTGTGCAGAGGAGAGAGAAATGTGCAGAACCACAAATTAGTTGCTTTAATAGGGAAGTGGCAAAGTTTTTTGGGACAACCAAAACGGGAAAGTTGGAAAAGTCCAATGGGACGGAGGGAGTATTTGTTAGTCTTAAACAAGAACATAGTAATCCACATATATTTAGTTAAATCATGTATGTCTATATAAATTGTCATCTTCACTTTCTTTCCAGCCAATTAAATACTCCCTCCGTCCTGGTGGACTTTGCCAAATGCAAAGTAGGTGAGAAATAAGAATAGTAAGAACTTTGTGGTTGAGATTTGTGCAGAGGAGAGAAAAATGTGCAGAACCACAAATTAGTTGCTTTAATAGGAAAGTGGCAAAGTTTTTTGGGACAACCAAAAGCAAAGCTGGCAAAGTCCAATGGGACGGAGGGAGTATATGATATACATTAATTAAATAAACACCCTCTCTTCTAAAAAATCATTCAAATTAAACAAAAACTTAAAGGAAAGGTAAGACGAAAAACCTTGCAGATTCTCATATAGGACCACCGTCCATGGACAAGGAGCAAATCTGTGAGAAAGCGAAACTGAGCAATTGCAAAATCACTAGCCATCACAGCTTGCATTCCTTCCTGCCCACTTATTCCAACACCAACATGAGCAGCTTGAATCATGCTCACATCGTTAGCACCATCTCCGATGCTAAGTGTTATTCTCTTAGCTCCCTTCCTAACCAAGCTAGTCACCTACAAGCATTTGTGTTGCGTGTAAATACATACGGGAACCTAATAGCATATTTTGAATCAGTAAGGGTACACTGGGAAGTTGTGAGGTAGGCTTTGGGAGATATTTTAATTTGATAGCTAAGTGAAATTATATGTTGTTTAACTTAAAGCAATAATTATTTTGAAAAACAGTCAACCTAAAGCAATAATTTTTTTGAATGATAAATAACTCCTTCCATCCAAAATCATCTCCAATACACACCCTGAGGGTCAGTTTGAATGGAAGGTTTCAAAGGTGATTGGTAGGAAGGTTTAGCTCATATCTTTATCAATAAATGTTTCTAAAAATACATAAAAAGGCGAGTGAAATGTTGTATACATATATAGATAAAAATTATGTCAATATTTCAATTTTATAAATATCAAAATACCCTCATGCCCTCACGCGCGCGCACACATATATTAGGTTAATATTTCAATTTTATACAATCTCAAATACACAACGGGCTCGTGAACACACACAAAATACACACACGCACACATATTTGTGTATAAAACTAAACCTAAACATTTTCAGCCATGGAAAAAGAAGACAGTTCAGAACTCTTCCCGTTACACAAAAATACATAATTAGCTCGGCTTGCTACAAAACTCACTTGTGCCTTTTGTAAGGGAGAAACTCTGCAGCAAACTACTGCACTGCAATTCAAGCTCAAATTCAATAGCATTACACGTAAACGTGGGTCTAATGCATACATCAAACACTTTCCATCAATAACAAGTGCTAACTTTGGCCTGGCTTCAGACTGAAGGTACTCTTGTGCTTCCTCATAACACTTTTTAAGATCCTTCTTTACAGCATCCTTCATAAAACGAGCAATTTCCACTTGGTCACCCTTAAAGAGGACATTCCAAAGAAATGTTAAATGACGTCACATATATTTCAAAAATTCTTGCAGCTAAATCAAAGACATTTGCTCACTTTATCTTCCACTTCTCTGATTGCGTCAGTTTCTGAACTGATAACAAATTGTTTCATGTCATTATTGATCAAATTGCACGCTGAATGTAGAACAGAAACAAGATAAGTGTTGGCATGAATTTCTCAAGATGAATGAATTAAAATTTACACATACAAACAAATACAGACCATAAGCAATATTTATTGCGGTTTCCATTTTGTCCCCAGTAAGCACCCAAATCTTGATTCCGGCCCTTGAAAGCGTCTCTATGCATGTAGGCACTCCTTCCTGAAGTTTATCTTCTATGGCAGTGCACCCAATCAGAACTAGATCCTTTTCAATGAGTTCCGCTACCTGCATGATAGTAAGATAAGCATTATTTTCAGCTACTAAGGGGCTGTTTACTTGTGACTTAATGGACTTGATCAGAATAGCAACTTAATATTTCAGCCATTAAGTCATGTTTACTTATGACTTAATTGAAAACACGACTAAGTCATTCAGTAAAAAAAACTGGCTTAATCATGAAGCTGTAATATGGTAATCCTTCCCATTAAGAAGCTACGATTCATTCAGTAAAAAAACTGGCTTAACCATTAAGCTGTAATGTAGTAATCCTTCTCATTTAGACGCCTATTCAGCCAATTTTTTAAAATCGATTGTGGAATTGATGTATGTTAATAAATTACATTGTTCATTGATAATATAATGCAATAATAATATTAAATTGATTACTTTACTCAATTTAGCCTGTTTATTCAGCACATAAAATAAACATCTTAGTATCGATAGACATCTTAATCAAGACAGGACTTAATAGAAATAAAAAAGTAAACAACCCCTAACTATTCTACAGCTGGAGAGCAAAACAAATCATGCAAAACAGAAGTAGCTAGTTAGAAAATGTTACAAGCTTCATGTAAAAGTTATACCGATTATAACTGAAATGGTATTTAACAACAACAACAACAACCAAGCCTTAATCCCAAAAGAGTTTGGGATCAGCTAATATGAATCAACATATCACATATGAAATTTATGAATCATTATGAAAGAGATCATTGGATCAGTGGTCAAAGGGACGCCTCCTAACCTCGACTGAACTACTCAGGGCTAAGAGTTCAATCAATATTGTTCTAGAGTAAAAGCTGCCTTTTCACAATGTTCCAAATATTTTCAGATAGAATTAGAGTATAGAAACAAACATTAAATGGAAAAGTACATGATGATCAAACAATGGATAGCCTAAACTGCAATAATTGTATTGTGATAATGTGATAAGAGACACTTTTCTTTGAAAAAAACACAAAACTAGCTTGCTATAATGATGGCGCACCTCATCCAATTTCTTCTCACGATCGCGCATAGATGACTTTGCTTGAATGTATTTCTCATTCCAATTTTCATATGCATCAGGATTCAAGTCTCTGTAAGCCAAGCAAAGTGTGCGTAATCCAGCTGATCCAAAGTGTTCCAGATGCTCCCTGGTTCTTCTTTTCAAATCGCCATCTCCACTGATCAACCTTTCATAGATTACAGTATCGGCACCCTGTGATAAAGAACATTCCCTAATATATCATTTATTTCTGTTTCTGATGTTTCTCATGTTTCTATCTTTATGAAGCTGTTACCTTACAGTACAGCAAGAGCCTGCCATCAGGGAATCGACACACAACGGACTGGCGTTTCCTTGTACTAAATGTGAAACATAAGGCAAATCCAACCACAGTCATACTATGTTTTTTCTTGGTTTAGTAAAGAAATAGAGAAGAAAGTGTCAAAGTAATAGAAACTGGGAGGAGATTCGTTTATCTACATAGGTTCATAAGAGAAAAGGTTTTAAAAGGGGGTGGGACCCATCATATTTATATCTCTCCTCCCCAATCCTCTTTTAAGAACAACAAAAAATTTCCATTTCTCTGATATTTCATCTTTAACCAAACAAAGGCTAAATGTGCAAGCAAAATTCAGTACATTTTTCGTATTTGTCACCTATTAAATTCAAGCACATTCAGGATCTCATAGGGAACATCTTGAATCTTTCCCATCTTCTCAACATGAGACTCACGAACATATATCATTGTAGGTGTACGCCTGTGAAAAACATTAAGAAGCCCCTATTATCAATCATCAAATGCTTATTAACTTTGGTAAGCACAACTCCCATGAAAGTAGAATAGCTCTCAAATACAACAGGTCCACAAGTATTAAAGAATGAATATGATATGTGCTCCTACACGGGCCTAAGACAAAACATCAAAGGAATCTATTACGGGCCTATTCATGGGCCATGTGTACCACCACCGCAAGAAGGAATCAACTGGGCCAAAATGGAGTGTCACCAAGTATCTTTATTCCCTTCTAATTGCCTTTCCTTGTTCAGCCGATGTATTGTTTTATGAGTTTGGAATATTTAAATTTCTTTCCTAGTACGGAATGAGGACTCTTGTCGTGTTTACTATTTAAAGGTTTTCATTGGAATTATTATTTATCTTTGCAGTAATATTCTTCTTGGTGTACTATTCTTTTTGCAGTACTAACTTGCCTAGGGCAGGGAATAAAGGGTTTCTCCTTAGAGAACGAAGCTTTTAACAATCTTCAATATGTTAGTATAAGTATGAGTTTCATATTATTATTATTAGTAGTAATAGTTTATTATCAGGGTTGGTATACTGGTTAATTAATATTCCCATTAGCCATGGACTACAAAGTACATAGTAATAGACTAAAACTCTACTTACTTGCTAACAAAAAATAAGACAGTTAAAAGCTTAATGATAAGAATAAGACACGTCGACAATGTCATCTCTCCCGGGTTTCTACAAAAGGCGAGATTAGTTCTCGCATGCTTTGTCAACTACATGTCTACCATATCCCACCAACCATTAATGGAATAACTGTTCAGAAATATGAGTTGGAATAATTTGCCACCAAAATTATTAGGGAGAAGTTATTATGTGTAAAATAAGGGAGAGAGAAGATAAGAGAATAAATGGACAGATGGACTGCATGATGATTTAATTAACTTCTAGCAACATCACAAGAGAATGTGTATTTATAGACAGAAATGAATACTCGAGTCTGGATTCCAGAATTTTATTTCTAGATATTACAACTGCGAGACTATTACTCTTGAGTTGACAACGTCTGTAAAGTAAAGAAATCTTCCTGATTCTGGTATTTGAATTGTTCACCATTTTTTCAAAAAAATATACTGTCCCATATCATAAGATTATGAAAATGAAATATCATATAGAAAGTAACAAATGCATATGCATGGAGCCATGATATTTTAAAGATTCTCACTTGTAAAAAAAGAAACCAAAGTTCTTTGCTGCCACAACCAAAGCAGCCTCATCAGGCGATGCTGCTTGATATCTGATTTTTTCAGGGGAATCCTCTCCTTCTGGAAGTACAGTATGACATATTGCAAGGCATCTGAAGAATTCCTGCACAGCCATGGTATTCATTACACAAGATCACAACATGAAGAACAAAAAATAAACATTTATAATTTAATACTGTGAGGGTTCTACTGCTCATACAATACCAAACTAAGAAATGCCATCAATTCACATGATACAGAACAGGGAAATATTTTACATTGAGTGCTATATGAATATGAAATGCCTTTGAAATCGTGACAGAACATCAGAAAAGCTCAATAACCCCATTTTTGCATTTGCATGTGAAGTCAACTTAGAGTTAAAACTTAAGAGTTCCATTGACTTTTATAGTTTCCGAAAAGAGAGGCACTTTCATCTGTCAAAGGACACATGCATTTAGAATGCTGGTAAAAAAAACTTCATTCCTTGAAAAAGAGGGTTTTAGCCATTATGTATGTTTTACTGTGCATCATAATTTAATTCCAAACTAAAGAACCAACAAGCCCAGTAAGTCTCACTCGGGAAAAAAAATTATAATTTAATATATATTGCAAATGGTAGCTTATGGGATACGATCAACACCTTGGACAGGGAAGACCATGGGAAAGGTCTAGGCTACTAGTAGGTTTTGGAAGGAGGGGAAGAGCCTCAATGGCTCAATGTAAGAGGAATCTGAATCTATATAGAAGAGCAGTAAGTTGTTTATAACATGTGCGGGTCACACCACATAAGCAAGAAGACCTTTGGGTAGACCTGCTTCAACAATACCCCCACCCCACACGCGCACAAAAAAAAGAAACTTGTTCTCACCTTACATGCATCGGGATTAGATTCATTCCTCCAAGCCCCTCGCATTAACCGAGCATCATCAAAGTTGAAGCCTTTTTCTAGTGCAGGATTTTGTGACTGGTGAACCTGTCAAAAAAGTTATGACAATGTGATACAGCAGGAAGAACTATGTGAATATATCTTTCTGTTTACTATAGCTTACTTGTACAGAAGCCCCATTTCTCTGTGCTATGCCCATTTCAATTTCAGTTACACCAGTGCCATAAATCTCTCCCCCGATTGAACACTTAAAGAACTCCATTAAGTTTCGAGTAAGAGTTCCGGTTTTGTCAGAAAATATGTACTCTACCTATCAATGAGAAATTAAAAATCAGACATTCATGATTCCTTCTTCAGGAGCCTTAGAACATTAAATTAAATTAAATTAAATATACAAGTTTTTTCTTACAGTGCAAATAGAATATAGATCATCCCTGACACAGGATTACATTTCGAATTTTTTTAGTAAAATAAATAAGATCCTCCTTATGCACCTGGGGTCTAAGGCATTACCTGACCCAGCTCCTCATTCAAATTAGAAGTCCTTGCTTGTGCGGGAGTATTACTCTCAGGGTGGTACATGCACAAGTCATTGTTGATGAATTGAGTAGATTGAATGAACTTTATCATCTGGAAAAAGTACATGTAATGTTCTATAAACCAAAACCTATTCAGATAATTTAAAACATAGAAAAGCTCGTGAGATCTACCTCGACCGAAACATACAAAGAGATGGGAATAATCGGTGAATACAAAGTAATCAAGGTGAACATAGTCAAAGCAGCAACCTGCATTCCAGCCAAAGTTATTCGCCTTAAACAATCATGCTAAACAGAGCATCTAGAATGTTATTTTAGGCAGATCCAGATGATTACCGCAAACCTATTGTTAGGATTGAATTGTACATCTGCATTCTTGCCAGTTTCGAATCGCAAGTAATAATACTTGTGGTCTATGAAAACCCCACTGTGTCAATTACAAGGAACATAAAAATTCATTATTAAAGCTCTTTTGTATGTACAGCATCAAGTTATGTCATAGTTCAGAGCACAGCAAAATAGGCAATATATTGGCACCAAGTCAAACCTTCCAATTGCTCCCAAGAAGCACATGCAGAAGAGAACACTAAAAAGAGTGAGAATAAGTTTATCAAGCTTCTTCTCTAAAGTGCTTCTTTTAGAAGGAATTTTCATAGCATTCATCATAACCTGTTGTAAGTTGTCACTTGTAAGTTCAGTATTGGCAGAGAGTAATTAAGTAAATCATAGTGTGTAGATTCTAAGAACAAATCCCAAAGCATGAAAAACCATAATCAAATGAAGCTCTATCGAGGAATAAAAGTAAAAGTGTAAAACCATGGCCGGTTAAAACGAAATTGTGAACACTCCCAAAAAAATGACATGTCCCTTGTAAAGAAAAAGTGATAAACAACCTGGGGCATTACGCCCATCATGACCTAACTGCTCAATGCTCAAACTATTCTTGAAGAAGATATACAGTAATCTGCATGCATGATGCATCACAAACACTGAAACACACACATAGGAGCCAAAACTATACAAGGTAAATCAGTACCTTCGTCTCATGGCCTGTAAACACGACAACCCCAACAATGTATTCGGTGTTTCTCAAACTGCAACCCTGCTAAGATGTGAACTTAATCAGTAAATGCTAATTGGATGTCCATAAGAGACACTACAAATTTGTTGAAAATGAGAACATGAAATGAAATAGCTATTAGCTACTATGAGTGGAGTAGTGTAAACACAAGTCTTGCTTCCCATGTGGCACAAGTGAAGAGTATATTTATTTCATAGGAACCATCAACCATGTGTCCAATACTCTCTCTATTCTTCAATAATTGAACATGACAGTTTTTCATTTATTTTTAAGAAAAATTACAAGTTCATTTAAGATCTAGCCAATTATGAAGACATAACACGTATGATGTACCCTCAGAAGAAGTTGATTGGGGCTGAGGGGCAGGGTTTGCTGTTGGACTATCAAATTGCCAGTAAATGTGTACAAAGAGTTATTTGGCTCCTCACATTGTATTTCACCTGCAATTTGCAGTAGAATCCAAGAAAAGATTTTAGTCCTATTAAAATGAACCATACTCCCATGACTTCGACCTCATATCCAAAACATCAACAACTAAACTGAAAACATGAATTCCAACCTATAATCCCTCTTTGACTCTTACCATGGCAACTAGATAAGATAATAACACTAAATTTTGAGCAATGTCTAACGGAAGAAAAAAACAAGCATATTTATTTTATCTATGTATCAATCGCCCCACGAGGAAATCAATGTATGGAAGGCAATTTATTTTAGAACACCCCATCCAGATAATAACATAATTTTTTTCTTCAATTAAGTTGGTAGTTATTATGATTAAAACTATAAAGTTAAAAAAATGCTTGAAATTGGTCTGACACTGATTTTGACCCGAATCGTGACATTCCCAATATGCATGGTATAAGTACACATTACTTGCTCAAGCATAAAAATTTGCATGAGTACTGATAGACACAAAACACATGAATATTAGGTAATGAAATAGCATTAGAAAGGTCAAAACCTTGAAACTCAGTGAGCTTCTCAGGAGTCATATAGTCCCAAGTTTTCTCCAAAGCTTTTCGGATCTTTAAATTGGTTTCACCATCTAAGTTAGCTGTCTGCAGTTTAACTTCAAGAGAGTTTTATGAGTTTTTTGTTTGTTTACCAATTTATTACTCCCTCAGACCCTTAAAACTTTTCCATCTTTCCTTTTTTGGTTGTCCCAAAAACTTTGCCACTTTCCCTTTTAATCAATCAATTTGTAGTTGCTATCAACACAATTTTACTTTATTATTTCCCGTGCCGGTCAAACTCGGCAAAGTTTTGAGGGTGGAGGGAGTATTTACACAATATCAACATAGGAGTACAAGAATCCTGTTTCTTAGGATGCTTGCTGTATTTACAGGCCAGCTAGAAGCACATACCTCATGCCCCGTAATAAAGAAAATAAACAATAATCGACAGAACCAAGAAATATTAAAGGAAAAGAGCACTCAAGGCCAACCCAAGTACAACCTCAATGTAGCAGATTCCATCAGGATTTGTGCTGGCAAGAAATGATATGTCAGCTGGAAAAAACTCATCTTGTTTAACCTGTTACAATAGCAACATGTAATTAGGACTCACAGTCACACTATGGTGGAGACCATGAAGCTGCGAACTCTAAAACCTCAAAACATGACTAGAGCCACTAGACTATTAAAACATATCATCGTCATTTGCAGGTTTATAGATGACAATCTTTAGTCCTTGCTCACTTTACCGTGAAGCCAAAATAAAACAAGAAATAAAACAAAAATGTAACACTTTGTGCTTCTGACAGTGCTATATATAAATCTGGTCCACAGATAAGATCATCGCAACCTCATGTTAACGGCTTGGCATGACATGGCAATAAGGAAATAAACTGATGAATTGACGTGATTGAATTATTGATAATCAATAATAGTGGGTATGCTTAGAGCTTTACATTATAAAACAATGAAAATAGAGCTCCACCATATGACTATTGTAACAGACATAGCACATAAGGCAATTAAAATTTATAAATAAGTGAAAAATCAAAAGAAGTATTCTTACTTTAACGATGTCCCCAACCTGAAGCTTCTTCCAAGGAACACTCGTCCATTTCTTATCTTGAAAGACGTCTACAGGAGTATTATTAATTGACATGTCATTTTGAAAACGTTTCTGTGCAAAATTTTGAACATAAGTGAGTAAATGCAGTTAAACAAAGTCTAGATTATGTAAAACTCAAGTTAATGGTCTGCGAGAGATACTTTCACAGAAAATAATCATTCACAAAAATATATATGGAAAATTTAGTGAATGGCACACACCCAGTCTTCCCAAGCCTCCTTTACGAGAGAAACAAGAAGCACCAAACTCAAAGGAACAACATTTGTTATAGGACTCACAGGACTGCGCCAAAAAATCTCCAGATTAATACAGACAAACAGGATCAGAATAAAGTGATGCAAAGATCATATTTACGCGAGAGTTTCTCAAGCAAGATGACATCTTTATTTCCAGCTGAAAAACATACCTGATTGGAGTGCATGACAAAATCGATATCATAAGGAAGTAGAGGTTAGCTACCCGTCTGAACTGTCAGCACAAACAAAACACAGAACAAAAAGATAAAAGTGAACAAAAGACAGGGGAAATAACATGCATGAGAGGTTTAACTTCAATTTGTTGCTCTGCATAAAATTTTAGGAGGTATAAAGTATCAACCCACTATGGCTATTATAATTATTATTATTGGCCTATTAGTATTACTTTCCTATTATTATTGGTAGTAATAGTTTCTTATTAGTGTAGATATTCTGTTTAACTGTTTTAGTTAAATTATTAATAGCAGTGTACTAGTAGCTTTACGATTACTGTTATACTAGTCCACCAAGACTCTTGGAACTAGTAAAATCTGAGGTGCTCTATTTATCAATAATACGATTATTAATTTGGATGTATTACTTGGAGTCTTGACAAAGTGGAATGACATCTTCTCTTGAATAGGGTGAAGAAGCACTTCATCTTTATCAATTCAATCTTCTTATTTTCATCTCTCGACCACGCCAGTCAGTGTCGTCAAACACCAGTCATGGCAGCATCATGGCAGATAGTGATTGCAGGATCCAAGCAAACCGCCATGGTATAGTGGTGGTGATGCGGAGCCATCTTAGCGCTGCAAGGAGGCTGCTATGGCAGATCACAGTATGGTGCCATATTGGGTCTTTTGGGTTGGCTGAATAGCTGGCTCGTTTTTTACCAGTCGCTGACCCATTTTCAGGGTCCTTTTAATTAAACCCTAAAAGCTGAGCCATCTTCCCAGCTGATTCATTCACTTAAACCTATTCAGATTTTATTCTTCATACGTCCAGTAAGACTCCATGCCCATCCTCCATCTTCTATCTAATCCCTGCGACTCATTTTTTTTCAAAAATCATACTATTCTATTCTTTCAGAGTTTCAGTTATTCTGAACTCGTGGTCCAAATCGCCAGTTCTAGTTTGTGCTTCAATTGTATTATAACTTTGGGATTGAAGAAGAATACTAAGAAGCTGTTAAAATTGAAAATTGGCAACTTGTTAGGAATCTGCATATTCGGTATAGTGTTAGGGTATTTGAAAGGAGAATTTTTAGGGCTGAGGTCAACTAATTGGGCTGGGGTCAGTTATTGGGTCTGTTAATGGGTCTGTTTGTCTATTTCAGTCCTTGCGTGGACTTAATACTATAAATAGTAAGGTGGGTAGCTAATAATAGGTAGGCTGTCATTTATCTGAATTGTTGCCTTGTTGCCGAAGAGTCCCTTTTTGCCTAAGTGTCCTGTTGCCTACGTTGAGTCTATTCCTATCAATAAACCCTATTTTCTATATCAATCTATCATATCTACACTTGTTGTTTTACTGTATACTCAGATCTTGCTAGGTACCTAACATTGGTATCAGAGCAATCGCTCCTGGGGATCGCAAGTGAAGTGCGATTACTGTAGAACTCTCGTTTCAACGGTAGATGGTAAAAACGAGATCTAACATGGAGCAACAGATGGAGGCGTTCCAGCAGGAGATGAGGGCCACTATTGCCACCCTGGTCGCGACAATGAACGAACAGATCCAGACGAGTGTCGCGGCCTCGATGGCAGCGTATAAGCAGGACGATCAGCCCAGGGGAAGGTCGGGATCAAAGAACCGCCACCGTTCGCGATCACCAAGCAGCTCGTCGAAATCGAGAGGTAACTCTGTACACTCCCCAGTTTTCCATCGTCGTGTTCACACGGGTAGGAAGGTGGATCTACCTTTGTTTAATGGGGAGGGTGCCTACAACTGGATAGTGAGGATGGAACGCTATTTTAGATTGAATAAAACTGAAGAGGAAGACAAGGTGGAGGTTTCGATGGTGGCTATGGAGGATAGAGCCTTGAATTGGTACCAGTGGTGGGAGCATCAGGCGGAGGAAATAACCTGGGAAAACCTGAAGGATGCTGTTATCCGCAGGTTCCAGCCTGACTTGTTACAAAATCCTTTTGGACCCATGTTGAGCCTGAAACAAACGGGGACTGTACAAGACTACCGGGAGGAATTTGAGATGGTAATAGCCCCACAGAAAAACATTGACAGGGGTATGCTACGTGGCATTTTTATCAATGGCCTCAAAGCGGAAATTAAAGCTGAGCTGAAACTTCACCATTCCAAATCTCTGGCTGCTGTCATGGACAGGGCCGTTCTGATTGAGCAAAGGAATGATGCTGTCAATGGCAAGGGAAAAATGGCAGAGAGAACTGAGGGGAAAGATAAGGGGCACCTGCACTACAGACAACCAGCTGGGGGTGCAGGCTATAACTTCAAGCCTGGGAGTCCAAGGCCACCAACTGGTGGCAGAAATGCACCAGACAACAGGGGAAGCCCACCTTGGTTTACTCCTGATGGGAAGAAGGGAACAGAAATAAATTCCTCAGACATAAGAAGAGTAGGGCCTCAGCTGACACAAGAAGAATACCAAGATAGAAGCCGGAAGGGGCTTTGCTTCAAATGTGGTGAAAATTGGAGTAGAGAACACTCATGTAAAATGAAGAATTACAAACTAATGTTGGTGGAAGATTCAGAGGGAGAGGAGGAATTGGGTAACTCAGAAGGGGTAATCCCTGAAGAAGAAAAGATCACCATGGAATCCAAGTCCATGCAGTTAAACTTCATGAACCAGGAGGGACTACCCCCTAAGAGGGCTTTTAGGGTGCAGGGGACTCTGAAATGGGCTAAGGGAGAGAAACTAGTAGATGTTCTAATTGATAGTGGAGCCTCACACAACTTCATATCTCAGAAAGTGGTAGAGCAGTTAACCCTCCCTTATCAGACCATTGCTGGCTACAAGGTCCAGCTTGGGAATGGTGATGAGATCTCCAACAAGGGCAGGTGTGAACAAATAATTCTGAACATGCAGGGAGCTGTCATTCAACAAGATTTCTACATGCTGGAGTTAGAGGGAACGGACTTAGTTCTTGGCATGGATTGGTTGACTGGATTGGGGGATGTGGAGATCAATTTTCAGAAGCAGAGCATAAAATGGCATCAGCTGGGGTTAAGTCAGGCTATTCATGGAGACTCTAAGTCTGATAGGGACCCACCTATTAACTAATAAATAGATTAGTAGCTATTAGTTAAAATGTTGTATTAGATATTAAATAAAGTGAGTTGCTGGACTACTATAAATAGAAGGTAGGCTGGGAGTGTAAGGAGGCTGTTTGGACTGTTTAGACTTGTCTGGGAAGATTGAGAATTATTTCTCTCTCTTTGGGGGCTTCGGCTCAGCTGGGGGCTTCGGCCATTGATTTCCTACTCTCTTTCTGTAATCTGTAATCGATCAACTCCATCAACATAGATATTCAACTGTTTTCTTGTTATTCTTTTTGTAATTCTTCATAAACCCTAGATAGTTCTATCATTGGTATCAGAGCAAACGTTCGTTCCTGGAGACTGAGAATCTGAATCATGGAAACGATGGAGGAATTCAAGATGACACCACGGATGGAAGAGAGTTTTGATAATATAGACAGAATGATGAAGGAGATGCAGTCGAGCATGGCCGCATCGCAAGAAAGGATGAAGACGATGATGGCCGATATGCAGGCTCGTTTCGCGGATATGATAAACCAACTTACAGATCCTTCGAAGAGTCGATCGCATAAGTCGCACCACTCGCACCACTTACATCATCGTTACACGCGAAAGTCAAGGAGTCCAAAAGAATCTGAAGAGCCGAAGCATCGCAGAATATATGGCGACCGAACTAGGAACAGTAGGCTTCATCCGCTATCGCAGGCAGATTCGCGAAATGTCTCTTCGCAGGGTTCTTCTCCTCGCTTTTCGCACAGTTCTTGGCATCGTTCTTCGCATAGCTATTCACATAACTCTTCTCATCGCTCTTCGCATCACCATCCGCAGAATTCCTCTTCGGACCTCAGTTTTTGTCCAAGAAAATCACCAGTCGATTTTCACTATTTCCCTTCTTCTGCTCAGATCGTCTCTCTGAGTTCGCCAGATTTATCGCAAGAAGGATTTATCCCTGCGCAAGAGATTCTCCCATCCATAAAGAAGACTGAGAGAGAGCCAACTGAACCTGGAATGAAGCAAGTGAATAAGAAAGACGAAATCAAGGAGAAACGACAGGTTATTCAAGAGCCAGATTATGCTTATTCTAATCTTGCAGAGGGTGTGGATTTAACTTCCAACCAAGTTTCTATTGCTGACAAGCTTATTCAGCCATGTTCTGTTGGAAATAGAGCCCTAATTGTTTCTGAAACTGTTCTTGTCAAAAGTCAACTATGTTTACAACCAAAGGAAAGGTTATCAGAAAAATTATGTGTTGGTAAAAATAAAACTGGTACAGAGGCTCAGGAGAAGGAGGTTGGGCTTGTTTCAGGTGAATTTGCTATCATCCAGGGAAAACGTACACAGATTAATGCTGCTGATAAGTATAACCATGGCCAACACCTCGAATTACAACAAGCTGAATTTCAGCCAAGGGTTGAGAGCATGTTAGACTACCCCAAGCCTGACTTACATAATTCCCTTAGAATACATGAAAGTTATCAATTGTTGGGAGACATCTCAGAAATGACAGCTCATAACCTATTACTTCCTGAGGTTTATAAAGTCTTTACAAGGTTTTTACAGAGGTTGAACCCAAAGAGTTACCAGCAAACTTCCGCTATTAGGGCTCCTGGTAGCGTACGACCCTTGGATGTTCACATTTTACCTTATGTTAGGCAAATGGGGACTAAACCACAACAACATTTTGAAGAATTGGCTATTGATACAATAGATCTTCTGACACTAGGGTTCAAACCTTTGCCAATTGATGACATCAAAGCTGTTAGAGAAGTTTCTGGTGATCCTAATACCAGGAAAATCATCCAAAGTAAGAAGCAGGAGTTATGGAAATGGAGAGAAATTCCAATGGTGAAAGAAACTGAAGAAGTAATTTTTGCCAAGGGCTGCTGGATAGTGTCTGAACCGAGGGAAACTTCACTTCAAATCTTTTCTACTGCTGGAAGTTCTGCCAATGGTGTAGGTGATACACCTCAGGAAAACAAGGAAATATGCGTAGCTATTGAGGGTCTGAAGACTAAGGAAGAAGATGAAAATTCATCAAAGATACTATATGCTGCAGTAACATCTGTGAAGTGGAAGAATCAAGTATGGAGGCGTCTTTTTCAGAAATCAATTAGATATTGGGAAGGTAGAAGCGCACGGAGGAGGAAGAAGCAGAAGGTTTTGGCTGTCTCCTACCGCCCACCTTGAGGGCAAGGTGGATGTTAGGGGGGGAGTATTGATAGGGACCCACCTATTAACTAATAAATAGATTAGTAGCTATTAGTTAAAATGTTGTATTAGATATTAAATAAAGTGAGTTGCTGGACTACTATAAATAGAAGGTAGGCTGGGAGTGTAAGGAGGCTGTTTGGACTGTTTAGACTTGTCTGGGAAGATTGAGAATTATTTCTCTCTCTTTGGGGGCTTCGGCTCAGCTGGGGGCTTCGGCCATTGATTTCCTACTCTCTTTCTGTAATCTGTAATCGATCAACTCCATCAACATAGATATTCAACTGTTTTCTTGTTATTCTTTTTGTAATTCTTCATAAACCCTAGATAGTTCTATCAAAGTCAAAATCTATGAAAGTATCTCTGAAGACCACGTCACATATTGTACAGGAGACTGGTGTGGGCTATCTTATCTACCGGGAAGGCAGAAGATTGGATGGAGAGGAAATTCAGCTGAAGGATTTCAATTTGGAAGGAATTGTGGCAGAATTCTCTGAGGTATCTACTCCCAGACCAGGATTACCTCATCCTAGAAAGTGTGACCATGCTATTAACATTGAAGAGGGAGTAGAAGTAACTAAACTGAAATTTTATAGATACCCCCGAGGCCAAAAAGAGGATATAGAGGGGATTATCAAAAAATTAATACAAGAAGGAATTACTGGGAAGCAGAGAATAGATCAACCAGTTGAAGTTGGTTTGGGTGTTCTTGTAAGGGTTCAAACTGGTTTGTTCTTTGATCCATTTCGAGCTGCAACTCATAGCAAGTCTGCCTTAGAACCTTTATATGAAGAGATGGGTTACAAGGAAGAGGCTTCAAGGGTAATTCCAGGAAATTCTTACACCCAATTTATGCTCCTGTTTGCTGTGAAAGATGTGAAGATGAAAGGTCAAGTAATGAAGGTCATGGTCAAGCAAGCTGGGAGGTACTGGGAAGGGAGAAGTGCAATAATGAAGTGCAAGAGGAATATCATTGCTGACTCCTATCACCCACCTTGAGGGCAAGGTGGTTGTTCAGGGGGGGAGTAATGTTAGGAATCTGCATATTCGGTATAGTGTTAGGGTATTTGAAAGGAGAATTTTTAGGGCTGAGGTCAACTAATTGGGCTGGGGTCAGTTATTGGGTCTGTTAATGGGTCTGTTTGTCTATTTCAGTCCTTGCGTGGACTTAATACTATAAATAGTAAGGTGGGTAGCTAATAATAGGTAGGCTGTCATTTATCTGAATTGTTGCCTTGTTGCCGAAGAGTCCCTTTTTGCCTAAGTGTCCTGTTGCCTACGTTGAGTCTATTCCTATCAATAAACCCTATTTTCTATATCAATCTATCATATCTACACTTGTTGTTTTACTGTATACTCAGATCTTGCTAGGTACCTAACACAACTGTTTTGGCTTTATATTCAATTTATTAAAACATCACTTAAAGAAAAGTTTGAATTTTGGTGGTTTACTAGTTTTGTGCTATGATTCTAGGTTTAGTTCTAAGTTTCCAACTATTTTAATGTTACTCGAATCTATTTTATTACTTTACTGCTTACATCTAGTAGGGTATTTAAATATGATTACTATATGTGTAAATTATTTTAACTAATCGGCTGTGCTTCCACTATTTACAACAACGTTATCCGCTATATTTAGTTATTTATATAGCGGTCTTCAGGCTTTTTACCATAATCTGTTATCCGCTATTGATAACATGTTTGTCAACTTACAAAAACAATTAATTATCGCCTTAAATACCACAACTTCCTTAGCAGGAGCAAACTTGAGAATGGAGGGAGTAAGATAGTATGTGCAAAGCTTTTTTTAATGTCTTAAGCAATGCAAAACACATGTCAATGAAAATGAATTTTGTTATAACCAGTCACCACAACATTTTGATATACGATAAAATATTACCTGTTCAAATAATCCTTTGGGTAAAAAGGTAAGCACATCATACTTTGTAGTCGACACAGAGTTTGCCTAGAAAACCAAAAAAACAGCATTCACTTCTAATCAGAAACGCTTTGCCTTTAGACAAAAAAGAACAATAACAACTATTCTACTACTGCTACAAGAAAGCAGGATAGTAAAGATAGAGTAACTGCAAGTGCAACCTCAAACAAAGCATGTTCCCTTTGAATAAATGATTAGGTGTGTTGTATTACAAAAAAAATAAAAATAAATGTGCTTCTTACTAGGTGTGTTGTACCTGTAGTAAAACTACTTCCACACGTTTTGTCGATTTTGCGATTAAAAATATAAGTCCAACACTCCAACACATGAAGGGGCATATGGGCGATAACTTAAAGCAATAATAAATTATAAATGAGTATCCCCGCTAATGTCTTGAGGCTTAGATAAAGGAGAAAACATACTTCAATCGTACCACAAGTATCTACTGATATAAGATCATGTCACCTTAGTTGTTTCCCAACTTGAACAATTGAACAATCTTTGCTGTTCTCTATTTCTCAAACCATAAATTTGGATATAATAGTAGGGCTCTAAAGTGTATAACTTTGAAAAATTAATTCTAATCTTAAACTTATAGGAATTCTATAATGATACAAATCATGTATGTGGTACTTGAAAGTCTGAATGAGATGGAGAAGTTTCACAATCATTGCAGTTGACAATACAGTCTCCTAAATTCGAAGTATTGTGAAAAGTGACGTTTGTTGATGTATATTATTAACACGACTTTGTTTTATAACAGCCTGTCTTTGGTGGTAAAGTAGCAAAAGACATGACACTACGCAATGTTTGATATGAGTTTACATGAGAGTATGAAGCAAATCACTAGTGGTTATCCTAAAACATAAGGAGTAGTTGAGAAGTGTAGAATAACTTAAAATTTAGTTTGATCTATCACATATGAAGCCCCTAGCATAAAGTATAAACTAAAAGAACATGGTTTCGACTTGCTTGGCGTGGATCCGTACGTAAACCCATTAGAGCAAGCGATAACACGGTTGAGTAGAATATTGTGGAGCGAAGTTGAGAGTTGCAAATCAAGCCGCAAGTCAAAGGTCCATTGTGTATTTAGTGCTTATTGAAGTTGGATGAAGAAATATAGGGGGTGTTTGGAACTGATTCTGATTCTGCTTCTTTTTTAAAAGCAGAAGCAGAATCAGAATCAGTTTTCAGAAGTTGGTACCCCCCAGCTTCTAAAAAAACTGATTCTGAGAGTAAATTAGAGCTCCAGAAGTGTTTCTGGAATTTCACCCAAACACTCCAGCTTCTGCTTCTGCTCCCTGAAGGAGTAGAATCAGTTTTGAGAATCAGATCCAAACACCCCCATAATGTACCTAGTCCTCAACTAGAATACTAAAGACAAATTTTAGTACACACACTGCATGGTGCATTTCCGTCCATCCCTCTACTCTGCTTACTAAGAGGTTACAAGTAGGAATATATCTTATGATTCCAAGTCAACAGCATAAAAAAGAAGTTTACACTCAATGATTTAGCAGTGCTTATGTGCCAATCAATGAGATCTCTAAAGGACAATTGCTAACGCATGCATCCCATATATATGGATGGCAGCATTAACAACCACGGCAGCGTTAACAACAGCATTCCACCTCTTATCAGCAAAATAAGAGTAAGCAGGTTTCTGATTTTCTGGAATGTTTTGAAAAATAAAATGCTAATGAGAATTACTTGTGTCCATAGTTAGGCAGTTCAAAAATGAAGACAGCATCGAAGGCATACAACAACTTCATTAATATTACAAAGCCACTCATCGTATCTAGAGTACTTCTCTTTTCCTCCATCCCCATGCATTTTTAACCATTATTAACTTTGATAAACCTTTAGAAGACTAAAGCTAATACTTGAACACCCATAGTTGATCCCTAACTAGCATCCTTCGTTATCACGACATCAAACACTAAACGTAATATACATAAACTATACGGGGCGGTAAATTAATTGGACTGAAGAACTGAATGCTGACCTTATACTTGGCGAGGGCATTGGCTTCGCGATCATTGCAAAACACCGTCCTAAAACCGGGAGCTTGTGGCTGAACCTTACCGAGCCGCACGGTACGCGAAGAAGAAACGTGCTCTACCGTCGGCGATCCACCGCTGCCCGATCTAGATCCCTTCCATCCGACCATTTCTTCAACGAATCGTCCAATTTCACCGGACGGTAGAGAATATACGGCTCCTGCGTTCGGTTTATTACAATTCAGGACAGGATTTTCGAATTGTTTATCGGTTTTAGTTGAGCGAAATGAAGTTGAAAATATGAAGAAAAGTTGTCGCGGCAACAATTTGATTTCTTCCTTAAAATGCTAAGAGGAATTTTCAGCCATATTGAAGCTGCGGATTTCGTCTTTTTCCCTTCCCAGCCCAGTTTGGGTCTGCATTCCTTCAAAGTTCAAACCGGACCTGAGATGTCAACACGGCGGTCGTAGCTCGTTAACATTGAGCTTGTTTTTATTTTCTGTTTCGGTTCGGTTCGATTTGAAATTCGGTTCACCAAAGTGAAAAAAATTAGGTTTTATTTAGTTCGATTTGATTCGTTTTCGATCTTATGATTATTATTTTATTTGGATCAAGTTCTATGTTTTAGAATTAGAAAATGAAAGTAGTAGTCCATCTCATCTTCTTCTATTGATTATTTAAATAAAATGTAAAATGAAATAAAAGATATAAAAGAAATAATAAAATATTATAAAATTATAACTTCTAACATCTTTTTCCATCACTATAAAAAGATTTACTTTTCACAAAAATTAAGATTATGCCTGATTAGCATTTATAATATTACATAAATATTCAAAAAAACTAAAGGAGTTGGTGATACAATGTTGTAATATTCACAATTTTATTCAAATGAATGGTGTAAAAAATATAAATGCAATTTATTTATTGTTATCGCCAAACATAACAAATACAAATATGGCGTGTTATTTAACTTTGTCATAATGAATGTATGAAATGTGTCCAAGTTAAAATGATATATGCTAAATATGTATTTTTTATGTCTAAATGAAATTATTCAACATGATGGTTATTTTTACCAGTTTGCTTATGAAATTATTCAACATGATCTTCTAAATGATGTTAAGGAATATTTTTTTGGCGTTCCCATCCCCAAAAGCATTGCTCATACTCTTATTGCTCTTATCCCCAGAGAACCCAATGATTTCCAATTTTCTAAATTACGGCTTATTAGCCTTAGTAATTTCATTAACAATGGTTTTACCAAAATTATCACTATCAGAATCACCCCTCTTCACTCCAAAACTATCTCCAAAGAGCAAACTGCTTTCCAAAAAGGAAAAGAGATATCTTATAGTATTTTGATTCTTAGGGAGCTGGTCAAACACATTGATAAAAGGGTTAGAGGTCATAACACCACTTTTAAATTTGACATGGTAAAAGCGTTCGACAGAATTTCTTGGTCCTTTATTAATCATGTACTTATCAAATTTGGCTTTCATCCTTTTTTGTCCTGTTGATTACTAATAATTTGAATTCTACTTGGTGTTCTGTCCTGATTAATGGTGCCCCAAATGGTTTCTTTAAACCTTCTAGAGGGGTAAAGCAGGGAGACCCACTGTCACCGATTCTGTTTATTATTACTGCCGAGGTTCTGTCTAGAAACCTAAATCAATTTTTCTTTTTTGGTAAGGTTGTTGCTTATTATACTTACGCTGAGATGCCTATTAGAGCATCTTCAATGGTATAATGTGTACGGTGCACACGTGGCATGAGAGATGACCACATAAATATTAGTAAATAAATTATTTGTCTCCTTATTTGAATGATTTTATACCGGCAGAACTCTTAACTCCTATTTTGACAGCGTCTTGAACAAGTTTGACAACAAACTTGCAGGGAAGCATAAATTCCTCTTTGTTGATGGGAGGATGGTTCTTATTAAACATGTGCTCAGCTCCCTCCCCCTTTACTATAAATGTGTCCCCTTTTCCTAAGACTGTTATTCAAAAAACGGAAAGGAAATTCTCTAATTTTCTTTGGGATAAAAACAATGACCATAACAGGCGTATTTGGAGAATCTGGAATAATGTTTGCTTTCCTATTGAGGAGAACGGGCTGGGATTTAGAAGACTCGGCCATATTCAGAGTAATTTGTTTCTTAAACTTTCCTGGAAGCTTAAAAATGAAACTGGTTTATGAGCCTTTTGGGTTAATTCCCTAAAGGACGAGTCTCTTTCCATCATGAGTAAGTCCATTAGTTCTTCGGTCCTCTTTATCTCTTTCAAGAGGATATTCCTGCTTACATTAATAAATAATAACCTGACTATCTGTGAGGCTATGCCTAATAACACCGTGAGCATGACTGTTCGTAACAGTCTGCCTTGGTTTGTCATTGACAAAATTCATGAGATGTCACGCCCCGGACCTATCCGGACACGTCAACAACCCGTCGTACGATACGAATAGTCAACCGCAGTCCAACACATTCATATTATACAAGGCGTCCTGAATATCATTCACACATATACATCCATAAACAAACATAATAAGTAATTCATAACGCAGCGGAAAACATTGTTTAAAACAAAAGGGTCACACATGGCTATTCATGAGCACGCAGGCTCTATAGTAAAATATTCATGAGCATGTTTAATATTGTTCAAAACAGAATGGAGAATGCACGAACCACGTCTTCTCTCCAAAGGATCACCCGAGCAACGGGCACAGGTAGCAAGCTTGAGCCTCAACCTGAAATGGTGGTGGGACGCCCCCGAAGGGGTCAGTACTCTATACGGCTATAAAGTACTGGTGTGGATGGCATCTAAGGGATATACAACAAGTATTTCAAACACAAGACCCTCAAATAGGGTGATAATACAATATAGTGGTAACCCTAAGTTACCCCGTTTGAAAAATATACTTACTTTATATAAAAGTCAAGTAGTCGACCCGTGGGCCCATGTTCATTTAGAAATCACCATTCTCATTCCCCGTGGCTATAAGCCACGACCATTCATAAGTTCATCACATTACCATTGCATAGCAAGGGCTCGGCCCAACTACATTTCTATGCAATCTTTTATGTCAAGTACATCCTATCACATTTGCATAGCAAGGGCTCGGCCCAACTATATTTCTATGCAAATCACAATTTACATGGCAAGGGCTCGGCCCAACTACATTTCCATGCAAATCACAATTTCGTTCTATCACATTTGCATAGCAAGGGCTCGGCCCAACTACATTTCTATGCAAACCACAATTTACATGGCAAGGGCTCGGCCCAACTACGTTTCCATGCAAATCTCAATTACATGGCAAGGGTTCGGCCCAACTACGTTTCCATGCAATCATAGAGTCCGGCTCTAATTTTTCATTATAGTCCAATTCCTAAGCAACCCTAGCCTAGAATTGACATCTCAATAGTCTACCTTGAGTCATTCTCAATGACTGCCCATAACTTACCCTTAGTTTCATACTAAGTCATTTTATACACTTGAAGTACATTCAAGTGCATTCCATACAATCCAATACTTAGGATCAATTCTATCAACAATTTCAAATAATCACTAACTAGTATTTCAATACTATTAAGATTATTGTCATTATACAAATATCCTCATTTTGTAATTCTCTACATATTTATAAGTATGTAGCAGCAACTTAAATATTCAACTTCAATACATAATATCCATTTATGTATCCACATATTTAATACATGAGTAAAAATCCCTATTTCACAAAATAGTTCATTTATAACTCATTTAATCTCACATTATTCATACATCCTCAAATCATTTCCAATTTCATCCTTTGGGAACTATATCAATATTTCATCAATATTTAATCATCATAATCCATGAAAAATTATGATTTAGGCATTTAGGTAATCTCATGCTTAACCTACAAGTTGTAAGCAATTAGATGTCGATCCTCACCTTTATTGAGCTTTAAACTTTTCCTTCTTGATCCAATGACCAAAGCCTCGGACAAGGAAGTTTGAGAACTGATTCCTTGCTTAGAAATGAGTGTTAAACAACCTCCTCAAGGTGCTAGCTCAACTCCTAACCGAAGACACGAAAACAGTCCCTAGAACGGGTGTTTTCCGACAAATTCGTTCCCTAACCTTTCAAGGTTTTGTCTAGGTTAGTATCTAACCTTTCCATCAATTAAAGTCCCTATATAATAACATTTTATACACTTCAACCAGTTTATAATAGCTCTTCAATCATCCACATGATTTAGACAATAGAGAGGAAGGTTTTGGATTCAAACTTACTTTGAATACAAAAATGTATTCTGCGAGGTTGCGTTTTGTTCGGTTGATTTGGAAGCCTTAAACTGTTCCGTTTCCTTCAAAACGCACGCCTATGGATTCCTCTTCTTGAGAGTTTTCTTTTGGTATCTTATTCGCCTTAATTGGATGAGTAGATCTCAAGTTATGGCTCAAACAATCAGAGCTACGCACTGAAGAACGAACCTGCGGACTGCTCTCTTCTTCCTTCTCTCATGGGTTGTGTGGATTCCCTTTGCTCTCTTATCTCTTTGGGGGTTCGAATGGGGTGTAGGGGGAGTTTATTAGGAGGCCTCAATCATGCTAAGAGAGCATGTGATTCACAAAAAGAAGGGTAGGGTATTTGATTGCAATCAAACATGGTGTGGACCTCCTCTTTTATTTCCTTTTTGTAATGTTGTAGCTCATGAGTCAAAAAGTCCGCCCCACATAGTTGCCTCACCCATTTTTCTTTGTCTTGCAGGTACCAAGGTCATGTGGGATGGTTCCCAAATGATCCCATTTAATTTGGGGTCCAAAATACCTACCAATACTTCCAAAATGAAAAGATGGACCCTATTGTTTTATCCTTGTCATGATATGTCTTTTTGTACTCCTTACAATTTATGTAGGCCAAGTCAACTTCATACATCATATTATTGATTCCCAATATGTGTAGGATCATCCCAATAATTTACATGATGAATGTTATAGAAGGAAAATCCTACTCCCATTATTTAGCTCAATAATGTCGAAGATGGGACCATAGGCATTTGTATTCTTCTCTAATCATTCTATCACTTAATTTGTCATTTGTCATTCATATTATTGGACTACTAGCTGTGTGGGTCACCCTCGAGTGGGCCTCGGACGCCCTTCTTGAATACTTGTTACTTTTAGCAGGTTGGGCCCAAAATAATGTTTGGGCCGCCCGATCTTCCTCAACTTGTCTTGAAAGGTTATGTAACCTTAGCTAGGTAATGTTGGGATCTTATGTTCATTAATAAGTCCCAAATAAGTATTTGCAACCCCGACACTAATATACGAGTTTGAACAGTACAATAATCAATCATGCGCTACGTAAAACATTAATCGTTTTACCATTGCTTGGAAATCGGAAATTCAATATATAGAAATTAAAATTTTTTATATTAAATTTTCAAGGACGTTCGGGTGCGGTGTCACATGAGAAATCTATTCTTTTTATTGATTATGATGACCATACCATTTGGAAGCCTAATGCTAATGGTAGTTTCACTTTTAATAGCGCCTATGATGCTATTCGGCCCAAAAAAATTGAACCACTATGCCAAGTACATCTGGAATAACAGCCCCCAAAAAAATTGTTTATTCATGTGGAGACTCCAGAATAAAATCCTTCCTTTTGAGGAAAATCTTAATCAAATGGGTTTTCATAGGCCCTTTAAATGTCCTTTCTGCCATAACCAAGATATTATAAATCATTTTTTATTGCACTGCGATTTTAGCAGAGATATTTGGACCTATTTTGAAAATATTTTTGACTTTCAACCCCCAACCATGGGAACCTCAACAATTTTCTAGATCGTTGGTATAATGACTTCAAGGGCCCCATTACTGATTTCAATTTTGTTATTCCTAACAACATTACTTGGCAGCTTTGGAAGTTCCGGAATGTCTTCCTTTATGATGACAAGAGAGGCCGTATTCCTATATATATATATATATATACACACACACACTAGTGCAGGAACGCGCGTTGCGCGATATCCGTGCCCAACGATAGGAAACAAGGAAAAAATGGGAAAAAACAGTTTACAACAGAAAGAGGAAACAACCATTCAATCACGTAGGTATTGTTTGAAAGGGAAAAGCTAGAAATGGAGGATGCCAATTTAAAATAGAGGAAACAACCATTCGACCATACAAGAGGCTGTTTTGCATATGAGAACCAGCCCCAAACTTCTATTTTGTTCATATCCTGGAAATGAAATAGAAAGAAAACCAAACTAAATAGAAGAAATCTTAGTTGTCCGCATCAAGGTGAGACTTGAGAGGGGGTTAACCCTTCACCACACCAGGCACATATAATTTGAACATGAAACTATGAAAGAAAACTACACATGCGTGCACAAAACACAATTTCACAAGTTAATCAAATATAAGATTAGACAGCAACGTAACCAAACTGTTGTGCTAAAAGCAAACAAATTAGAAATGAATTAGCCAGTCTTTTCAATGCAGAATTTAAAGTAATCTAGTTTTTTTCCCGAGAAAAACATAGAGCCAAGTCTGGGACAGAGTGTTTCGCTTTTCATTTAGCTTAGGTCTAATTTTGAAAGAAGTGCATACCATATGTAATGCTTATTAGCCCCACCCAAATATTACAACAAATGAGTGCTGAAATCCTTTCCCGTTTTCTCTAACCAAAATGCATATCAGGAAACGCAATGAAATCCATTCCTCTTGACTGACGCAAATGAATCCGTTAACATCAGTCAAGAGGGAATGCAATGATGAGCTCAATTCACCCTGAAGCAAAAATGCAAGTCAAGTTTTTTTCCTTTCCATTTGAGTACCTCTACAAAGAGATTCCAAAGATTTTGGCTCTTTAAGATCATAGAAAAATAAAACGAGTTTCCAATTACCCAAAAAAACTTTAGTGAAGTCCAATTACCCAATAAAACGAGTTTCCAACTACACTAACTTAAAAAGAAGTATACCCTTCATGAGTTTCTGGAAAAGGATGCCCACTTCCTTCTTCCTCAGCCACACTCCTCTGAAGTACCCATTATAAAACATTTTGATGTCCTTTTTTCAATAAAAACTGAAGCAAAAGCAGATTCGAAATTAGTAGAAATCAAAACAAAATACAACTCAATGGAACAAACTCACAAACATCTCGAGTGCCACAGTTTTTTAGATGGCAAGGTAGAGCAATTGTACCTCAGAGACTGTAGTTGAGCCTATTCACTGGGATATATTCTTCTTTGCATTCATATCTTTGATATCTTTGAGTCTGTGATTTGAAATTACAATTAAGGAAAAAAGGTCAATGTGAATGATTTGGAGACCCAAGAGAAAATCAAAGTGGAAAAAGTAACATACCTTGAAGAAGAAAAGTGGCCCAGAGCAGAATAATAGGAAGATTACTACCTCACAAAAAATTACTATTATTAGTCATATGGTTATAACTTTCCTAATCATAACTCAAGATGTTTACAACATCCAAATTATGTAGTTGAATCTCCCTGAGTAGAAATAAAACACAGGTGTTTTCTCTAAATAGAAGTACTGTGTATTTTCCCTAATCCATATATAGAAGTAAAGTACTGAAACCATATATGGCCATACTTACATAATACTGCCATATTACGGCATCGTTTCAGGACGGCAGTATTTCCTCCTATTTAGGGACAAAACATATTACTCTTGTTTTGGTAAACCACCCATATTCTACTCACATTTAAGGCATCTTCTTTATTTCATACTACTCACCTACATGGTCTCATCATAATAATTTTTTAGGATATGGCACATAGGCACCTTAGACACGGAAATTTCTTCAACACTAACTTGAACCAAACTAACATGGACAGGAGCACACATTATACTTCTTATTTCTCAAACATAGATGACAATAGAAGTCCGAAACTAAATTGCATGTTGTGAAATGATTAAAATATCTTTAGAATACAAAAAAAAACTCACAACGACATAAGTCGCTTTGATTTTGGGTCACATTGTACTCCTTTCCACCCACATAGATCAGATTCTTCAGGTCTCCACCGGAGAAGAACATCATCTGAACTAATTATTGCCATTCTAAAGTTAACAAGTGCTTGACCTGCAACACATATGGTTTATGCTAAAAGTTGCCATGAAGTAACGGTATAGTGTTTATCATAAGCAGTATCTTAATCCAAAGAAGCTGAAAAGAGACAGCTGATAGTTTCCCTTACAGGTGACCAGTATATCCACATGATCCCTATTCCATACATATTATTAGTATGGAAAATAACAACAAACCGAGAAGTAAGAGATATTTAATGGGGAAATCCATGTACGAACTCCTAAGACTTTGTACATGACTACATTTATAAATCACTCAAGACTTGTTTTTCTATAATAATCTCTTCGTCAAAAATAAACCTCTCACTTTCATATTCCAGTTATCCTAAGTTGTCTTCAACTGGGTGGCCACAGATCAACTGGGTTTCCCTCCG
Organism: Cuscuta epithymum; assembly: GCA_945859915.1. Lineage (NCBI taxonomy): Eukaryota > Viridiplantae > Streptophyta > Magnoliopsida > Solanales > Convolvulaceae > Cuscuta > Cuscuta epithymum. The sequence continues at coordinate 1,459,243 of CAMAPF010000063.1, forward strand.
CCGGCGGCATGGCTGCCGCACAGGCGTCGGGTGAACGAAAGAGATGGGCACATGCATAGAGAGAGGTCAGAGCGTCTCGCTCTAAAGTGTTTCAAGTAGAACATCAATGTAAGCACTATGTGCGAATCTTGCCCAATGTATAAATAGTGAGAAGTGATATTTTAGGTAAATATGGTGAAATAGGTTAAGTAATTGATTTGTAATCAATAACTAATTAAATAGGATTTAATAAAATTTCATGATTGTACGTGTATCTTATTAGGCTGGTTGAATGGATTTTTAGTTGAAGCCAAACGGAATATTAGAAAAAACCTGTTTCTTTTTTACTAAACATTTGATAGAAAATTTTGTTGCCAAAAATTAAGATAGGAAATTGATGAACAAGGTGAGCCTATCTTATTTATTTATACTACACTTCATAGAGCAGTAATTTCATCAGGAATTGAGTTGATAATTTAGGTGTTTTTCTCTAGCCTGTTTTGTTGAGATGTGGTTGGAATATCTTTGGAATGATTCCAGCCAGTACTTCAAATTCAAAGCTCTCATCAACTACAAGTTTCCTCTTCCCTGTTATGGAGCTTTTGTTTGCTTCGGCTATAGCTAGGTCTTTAGTAGCTTTCACCACATAAGAAGACAAATAAAGAAGGGGAAAGACAACTTTGTATCTTGCTGGGATTTAGGCCGCACACATTTAACAACAGTGAAGCTTCGCCCTTGACTTTTTTATTTACTTCTCCAATGTCAACAAATTCAGGAGCAACACTCATTTCAAGCAAACGTAGCAACTTCAAGGAGCTGGTTACTATGACAATGATTTTGAACACTCAGAACCGGAAATTCTTTTGTATATTCCCGGCAATATCACAGTTTGTTATGAGCCGATCATCATGTTATGTTTTGCAAAAGAACACTTATTGAATTACCGCTTGCAAAAGAATTGCCTGTGTGTGACTCATAACAACACTCAATCACACCTACAACATATACAAAAGAATTGCCAGTTGTTAAATGATATTTGCTTGTTTTTAAAGCTCTTCACAAACTGTGAATTTTTAAATCTTTGAATTCAGACTTAAGTAGCAGCATTATTCATGCGACAATGAGTAAAATCTTTAACATACCTGATAACTGCTGTTACTAAACTATCTAGGATTACAAAGAAAACCTTTAGAAAAAGGCTAAATGAATGTCACATCCATTCATTTTGTTCTCTTCCACTAACAAATGCTATAATTCACACAAGTTAAACTTTTAGTTAATAAATAATTCCTGCCACAATACATTTGGTCTTTTCAAAGCAATATTCCTATCACATGAACTTTACAAATCTTAATATCCATTTTTTCCATAACCATAACAACACCGTGTGTAACTATATTTGTAAACCTCATTTATTTCATTGCATATTTTAACAAGTTGTACAAACTTTATCATAAGGTCACATCATTTCGGTCAGTGTTCCTCTCCTATCATTTTCGCCATCCTTGTACACTACTTTAACCTGAAAATATTATACGTAGTATAACTTAGTTATAAAAATCACTACCGTAGCCATTGTTTGAGACATTTATTTTTAATATACTTCTAACACAAATAGAGAGCAACTCACTTATATTTAATATTTTAGTTTTCTACACAACAAAGCGTTTGAACTGAACAGATTTGATAAGTCACACAAACGACCAATAACTATCAAACGAATAGTATATCATACTTGATATTTTTTCAGACTACAAGGTAAACTTCAAAATTAATCTTAAAAATTAAGGTGATCTCTCTCATCATCTAAATATATTGTCCTAACTTACTTTAATAAGAATATAAAGAGAGTACCCACTTCACTAAAAAGTAGAAAATAAGTTCTTACTGTATGTCACAAGGAATCTTAATGTATTACTTGTTCACTACATCTGCCAAAGCGAAGACCAAGAGTTCAGTGTTCAAAAGATTGCAAAGTTGTAGTGAATAGAGATCAAAGTGCAGTTGTTTACAAGTGGAATAAGAAATTGAAAAGGAAAAAATAAGTTGTTAGAATAGGAAAGCATATGAAGCTGTCAACATGAATAAAAAGTGTAATCCTCATTTTCAAGGTAAAGTGCAACTAATAAGGAACTGAAATAAAGAAGATAACATGGAGGTGGAGGTGAATCAGAATGAGAGATGATTGATTACATGGTTCAATTGAAAAATCAAATTAAATTACCGTCTTCCATCATATCCTTGAAGATATGCTCTGTTGGTCAGTCGTTTCTCCAAACAAAACTCTCCCATATCAATTGAGAAATGAGATGTGAAACCTGAAACATAGTAACACAAGAAACGAGAAAAGACAAATTTTTACTCATGAACTTCAATGTAAACAGAGATGGCTTCGAGTTCTGACCAGGGAGATAGGATAGGACTTCCTGAGCTCGCAAGCCCGGAGGTGTGGAGTTACTCTCCGGTGGAAATCGCAGCAAATTGCAAAGCAATGTCGGTGACTCTACGACTGAGCGGCCATAGACAGAAAATTACCGAGCACGAGAGTGGAGAACGGATTTGGCTTACCTGAACGTTTTCCTAGCCACGACTGACGTGAATAAAGCTTGTATGCTTGAGATTGAGATGTTTGAGATTTCTATAGTGAGAATAGCATGGAGAATCGGCGGACGTCTTGAACCCTAGCCTTGAATACGTCAAGCAAGAATGAGAGGGGAGAAGTAAATAAATCGGGGTGTTTTCTAAAGCTTCTCGCCCTAAGAAGAAGCAAATGAATCGGGAAAGAATTGTCGACTCACTTCATTGGGGGAGGGGGCAAACGGCGTTAATTAATAGGAGGACTGTTCACACGGTAAAACGACCATACTAACTTCCTCTGGCACTTATAATTTTTAGTAGATATATATATATATATATATATATATATATATATATATATATATATAAAGGAACAGATCTTAGGAGAGAAATGATAATGAATCATGACCGTTGGATTGAATTATGTGGAACTGAATTGTGCATTTGGTGAAACCGAAATGTGCATTAGATGATATTGAAATGTGCAGAATAAAACTTTAAACTCACATGTGCATTAGGTGAAACCGAAATGTGAAGAATAAAAGGTAAAAAAAAAAAAATAACATCACATCATACCTTTTATTATGCACATTTTTTGTTTCATCTAGTGCACATTTCAAATTCACTTAATGTACAATTTAGCTTCACAAAATGTCACTACATTGTACCCTTTGTGCTGCACATTTCAATTTCACCTAATACACATTACAGATTCATCTAATGCACATTGAGTTTCACATAAAGTAAATCTAACGGTCTAGATTCATTCATATTTTTCTCTTAAGATCATGTTCTTATTTAAACCAAAACTTATATATATACATATATATACACCCATTTGTGTTCCCGTGGTTGGATTACCGGTTGCCGTCGTTGTTTGAGTCTGTTCACAAACTATGAAGGAACGAAAGGATGTGTGTCGACCAGACAATTGAACTGGCGAAAATCATTTGGACGAACAAACATACATAGAAGGGATGATGAGTTGGAGAGCACCGACTTACCCGATGACTCTTCTGCAACAAATGGATATTAGAGAGCGGCACATGTAAATTTGATTTATATACTATTATAGTAGGGTTGGATTTTGTTGGGTATTAAATGGGTAGTGCTTAACGGGGTACTTGGGTTGGGCTGGACTTTGGAGTTTTTTTATCTTCAATCAAAAGACTGATAAAAAAGTAATTGCATTGTGTAAGTATTCTTGGATACTCTTAAATTCTTGAATATATGAGCAAATTTTTTTTATTGTGTTTTTATCATAATCATAATCATCATTATCATTTATAATGCAAGATCTAGACATTTCAACACAATGTTTCAAAAATATTAAAATTTATTTTTGTATTGAACAAAACAAAATGTGTATCATATATAGTTTTGTGAAAAGTCATGATATTTTTATATTTTATATATTTTACATGTTTATATATTTATATTCTGATAATGTTACATGCATATATTCTATACACTTTGCAAATTTTGTATAATTGCATATTTTATACTACATATATTTTAACTTTAAATAGTTATGATTTTGATTATTTATTAATTGTGTGTGTTTGTATTGTACAATATAATTTTATCTATCTTTCTTATTATTGTAAATTGTAGATGTAAAAATTACTAAGTTATTTTAATAATTTTTGTTTCGTGCTTCGTACAGGGGAAAATCTAGTACTAATAATAACAGTGACAACAATGAAAGAAAAAAGAGAGAAATGCATCATTATTATCATCTTATGAAATTCAAAATTTGTTTAACAAGCCACGTTCTCATAAAGGAAGAAATTTTGAAATTGAATCTACACTACGCATTTCACTCAATCCCTTGGGCGCTCCAAAGCATGAAAGCGGTCGCAAGAGGGGTGATTTAATGCCACCGGCTTAAGGATTCCTTTTGTCTTCTTTGGAGGGAGCATCACCAAGCTCTTCATTGGTAGGTAACTTGTCAAATGCGACATCCTCCATGGAAGGTTTAGCTACAAGTTTCTCAGGGTTAGGCACTTCAGGAGGAAGCCCCCAATCGATAATACATGAGGTACCAGCCTTATCCTTCAAGATATGGTATATTTTTTGTTGAGCAGCATATTTCCCGATCTTGTAGGAGAGGTAACCCTCCCTGACGAGTTTCTCGCGGCCCTCTAGAGTAGACAACCAACGTTGGCTAATCTCACTCAAATGAGTGTCAACGTAAGCTTCCCGATCAGCCACAAACTCTGGAGATTTCATGTATGCATCCAAGATATGTTCACGGGCATTGGCCAACTCCACGGTGTGTGTGGCTTTAAGCACAACGACCTCAACAGCATGTGCATCTTTGAGCGAGGCCATCTCCTTCGCAGATTGAGAGAGTTGTAACAACAACTCTTGCTCGCGATCATCCTTCCTTCGATTCACCTCAGATATAGACAACAGGAGCTACAAAAGACAAGGTTATTATCATGAATCACATAAATATAAGTAACAAGAAGTGGGAAAATTACCTCAGCCATGGCATGGTGGCTCTTCTTCTCTAAAGCAATGTGATCAAGTCTTGCAATTTTCTCCTTCTCGCCCATCGGGATCATCTGGGACAGAAGCGGAGGTAACTCAATGTTACCCCGCAACCAAGTAGTCATCTCAGTGGTAGGAATATCACTCATGCTCTGAGTGATGTGGGCTGCAGTACCAGAGGCTTTGCGTTTCATCGGGGATGAAGACATAATTGCGTCGCCATTGTTTGTTATGATAGAAGAAGCCTTTGGCTTCGTGTCATGGCGCCCCTCGTCAACGTCATGGGATCCACCCTCGTCAAAGTTTCGAATCATCTCCAACCGTGACATCATATCTGCAATCCACACACATATTAGTTACTTGTATGTGTGTGTATGAAGAAAAGTTCACGTGAGAAGTGTGTCTTTGGCCGAAAACTGCGAACTTTTAACTTATATAACCAATAAGGTAACTTATAAAAAACACATTATAACGTATAGCTCAACAATCCTAAATGAAAAATACAATTTCATAGTAATAAATTGTGGTAGTATGATACAAGTATGAAACTTCGATAAAAACAACCGGTAGCACTTGATAGAGTTGATACTGTATGATTTTTATATTTATTGACCTATAAATGCATTTAAGACACTTTTTTTTCTAATTAACTATGAGTTCATTTAAAGTAACTTATAAAGCCAAATATATAATTTTTACAACATTAAATATACTTCGCAATTTTCAGTCGAATATACACTTTTCACCTTATTCACTCCCTAGGTATGTCTATGTGTGTTATCTTGAGAAGGAAGGGAGACTATGGAGTCTGATCATGTTTGGGCGGTCCTCAGAAGTAAAGGCCGAGAGGCTATATGATCCTTCCGAAAGGATCATATCCGACCATGCATCGATCGGGAGTTTCGAATAGAATACTTCTTAAATTAACAATTCAAAGACAGGGGAAAAGGCAATGGGATCTGAACGACACATACAAATTCTTTTTTTCCAATTACCTTTGTATTTATGAGTGGCTTTCGACATGTCAAAGTGATTACGGAATAAACACTCGGGACAGACTATCCGATGCCGAACGTTGTCCAACTCGGAACATATGCTTAAACAGATCTAGAGGCGGGTTCAATCTTAAGTGTGTTACACCGGATAAAAAAAGCTACCAAATATTGATGATCAAGCAGAGGTGACAAAGTGAAATTGAAAGGTCATTTAGGAACACAATGATCAAATGGCATGGTGTGTGGGAAAACAAAATCCTAATTTTATAGAAAGGATATGCACCCCGAAAAAGTGGCCCTTAGAAGGTTCAGTTACTACATCCTTCGAGTCTGGACGTCGAGCGATCTATGTGGGTGAGAAATTTTCTTATACTTCTGAAATTTTGAAATTGAAAGGCGCGACTTGTAAGACAAAATAGGGCTCGGATCTAAGAATGGATATGCGCCACTGTTGCGACATTTTGGTGATTTGACGGGGACGGCTCGTGACGTTACAGGAGAATTATCCAACACTAGTTCACCGTCATTGTTCAGTAACTCGTCAGAGTTTGTGGAATTTAGTATGTCCATAAATAGTGACAGCTATTCAAAACAACATTAGAGAAATGATATCATCAAAAGTAATACTTCATCCTTCCCAAATTGAATTGCAAATTTGACTTTTTTGGGTTCAAAAAGATTTATTTTATCCACTTAATTAGGATATCAAAGGTACTTGTGGTTGGGCCCGTTTTCAGATAGAGGCATGTGTTTCATTCTTTATCAAAGTAGTTCATGTGTTTGAATTCCGTTATCACAAGAGGGTCACACCGTTAAAAACGTCTGAAAAAGACCGTTAAAAGTAACTCCGATTTTCAAAAGTGCCGGAAAAGTTAAAAGAAAAATACCCAAAGGTGTGCCTCAATAAGACGATCACTAGGCCATCTTTCTTTTTTGTTTTCACCCACCCTTGTCACCGGAAAATCCACCGAAAAAGTGATATTAGCGAAATTTTTTCTTAAAAATAATTCAAACAGATGTGAAAAATCCAAAGGCGAAGGTGATTTTACAACTTTATAGAGATTTTAATGTCGTTTCTGATTATGTAAGTTTTAATTATTAAAATTGAATTAATTATCTACAGGAAGGATTTAACTGTAACATTAATTGACTAAACAATGTTGATTTGCAAAATATTTTGGGGCGCAATAATAAACAAGATTACATAAACAGAAGAAGGGACAAGCTGCAAAGAAAAGCAAAAAAAAAGGATAATGACCTAAATAGGACTAAAATAATCTCTAAATGCACAAATATGATACGTTATTTATCTTCCCAAAATAACACTAAAGCATACTCTATCTTCCTATTTTACCATTACCATAAGTCCATAACTTAATAGGATAATAATATTTTAATTTGTAATAAAAACAAGAAATAATAAAAAAATATTTTAAATTATACAAAAAAGGTCGTAAAAAATATAAAAACATTGTAAGTATTTTAAAATAATATAAAAATAATCAACATCTAAAAAAGTTTAAAAATTTAAAAAAAAAATAGAACTTTAAAAATAAATAAAAATAGATAAAACACACTTAAAAAATGACATGTATATTATTAATAGAGTTTCCTGGCACAAAAATATGATTAGTTATGTTTTTACACAAATATATGACTAGTCACTGTGTACGAATCACTGAGAACTAGTCACTATAGTTATTTTAGAATGACAAGTCATTAGGCCAAATTAGCAAATTGGTAAAGAAAAGGGGGCTATTTGACATATTGGTAAAAAACAATTTGAGACATATTGGTAAAAAAAGAAGCCCTAGTGACAAATTGGTCAATTTTCTATGAGTGATAAACTTTTGATCTTCGACTTTAGAATTTCCGGCATTTTAATATTCTAAATATTGTGAAGTTGACATATGCAGTCCTTTTACTCGTAGTTGTTTGTTATCACATAACCGTTTGAATCGACAGATTGATATTAGCGGATTCCGTTAGTTTTTATAACTAACCGCTTTCATTAGCGGTTAAATAAAATGTTAGTAACTTAAAATTTGCAATTAGCTTTTCCGACGTAAAATGACCGTTGAAAAAAGAATTTAAAAGTGTATATATTTAAATCAATTTTATTTCTTTTTATTTTTAATAAGTCTGGAAAATGTTTTACAAATTATGTTTACGTTTATTTTAAATAATTACTAACACTATCATTTTAAGATATGTACATTAATGCGAGTGCAAACATATAAATGCATATATTTTTAGGATTAATATTTTAAATATGCTTGTTTATTAGTTTTTTAAATTTACTCCATTTAAAAAATCTACTCGAGAATTATACTCCATAAGACTATTTATTAGTTTTTTTAAAATCTACTCCATGGTTATTTAAAATAAATGTAAATATAATTTTTAAAACCTTTTCAAAGACTTATTAAAAATAAAAGAAATAAATTTAAGATAAATATATATAGTTTTAAATTTATATCTTTAATGGTTATTTTACGTCTCAATATTTAATCGCAAACATATAAGTTATTAACATTTTATTTCAAACGCTAAAGAAAGTGGTTAGTTATAAAAACTAATGGAATCCGTTAGTATCAATATGTTGATTCAACCGGCTATTAGCAAGCAGACAACTGTTATTACCAAACACACTCGTTGACATTTTTAGACCTCCACTTTTGATGACAAAATCAAAATAAAAAGACCGAAAATATCAATTTCACAATACTTAGAATATGAAATGTCGGAAATTCTAAATTTGATGATCAAAAGTTTCTCACTCACAAAAAATTGATCAATTTGTCATCAAGACTTTTTTTTACCAATATGGCTCAAGTTTTTTTTACTAACTAGTCACTAAATACGTCACTTTTTTAGAAAGTTTTAAAATAAGTCATATTTTTGTCTTTTGAATTTAATTTAGTAATATTCATGTGGAAAAGACAATTGAAAAGTATCAAAAAATATGAAGGCCTTTCCCACAGCCTCAGCTATCACCCAGCAATGCCACCTTCGATCGGCGAAAAAAATGTCATCTTGTGTAGAAATTGTCATTTTCCTTCAATGATGGCATTTTTATTCTTTGAAAATATCGAAATTTTCTCAAAATTTGCCATCAAGATGACATTTCTACTTTCTAGCACAGGTTGACATTTTTTGCCGACGGATGGAGGTGATGGTACTGGGAGGTGGTTGAGGCAGCAAAAGAGGCTTGCATATTTTTAACATTTTTTTTGGTTGTTTGTCATATAATTTTTTATTTAATGTGTATTTTCGTGTTTTTTTTATTATAAATAAATTAATGTTATTAAATTTGTGTTTTAATTATTAATGAATTGTACGAGTATTAAAACAAAGCAAAAGTAGAATTGAAAAGTTAATCCTATTTAGGTAATTTTAAAGTTCTAGTCCAATTTTGATGATTAAAGTTTCATTTAGTTTTAGGATGTTTTCCTTTAAATTTATTTCAATCCCAAATCAGACTAGATCAAACCAAAGTTGAAAGTTCACAAGAAAAAATAGTGTAGTAAGGGTCTGTTTGCAATAGTTTCTGCTTTTAAAAAAAAATGCTTTTTTTAATGAAATGGGAGAAGTGATTAAATAAAAGTTAATAGTGTTTAAGAAAAAAATGATTTTGAAAAGTAAAAGTGAGCAGTGTTTGGTAAAATAAGTGTTTTTTGTGTAAGAGAAAAAGTAAAAGCATTTTTGACGCGGAAGTCGAGAAAAATAAAAGTTGTAGTGTTTGAAAAAATAAATACTTTTTAAAAGCAAAACCAACCTGAGAAGAAAGGAAAAGGAGAGAAATATAAGGAAAAGGAGAGAAATATAAGGGAGCATACTTGGCTACTTGCGTACCCTAGCAGCAGCGGCTGCGGGATCGGATCCACACCCAGAGCAGGGCAGTGACGTTGCAGGAGGTAGACGGAGACGGCGAACGGTATGTGATGTCACCGGAGTGCGCTGGTGCCCGGAGACAGAGGAGCAACCGAGCAATGGCGGTGGTTCACCTTCGCCTTAAAGCGGCCGCAGCCCAGGCTATAAAACGGCGGCGGCAGTGAGAGGTTCGGCTGCAGGAGCTCAGTGGTCGGAGTCGGAGTCGATGCCGGTGAAATCGAGTTATCTCATTTGCTCACGGCGGTCGGCGGAAGCTGACGAAGGGAGACGGCAGAGAACTCCGAGTGGAATGGATGGTCACGTGGACGGGTACCGGCGGGCGGAGGAAGACGGTGACCTGGTTGACGTTGAGGTGCGGCCTGGATGTGAAGCTGTGGTGGTGACTGTTCGTCTGTTCCTCACTCCTCACCTACGAAGCTATCAGGAAGAAAGTACAGTTGAAGTCATAAATTATACGAGTACATTTTGGTAAAAGAAAATGTTCAATAATAAAAGGGGTTAGGTCATGAATAAGACTAATTAAATGAGATTGGACAAATATAAGACCTGTTTTAGTATCATCCAAAAAAGAGACCACGCGTGTACTTCATTTAAAAGTTTTAGAATGAAAATATCAAAACTATCCCTGCTTTCTAATCAACATAACGCAGCCACTTTCAATTCCAATCACATGAAAATGCTATACAGGTAGGGGAGAGCACGGGTCGGGTTCGGGCGGGTCGGGTTCTAAAATCGTAAACCCGTTCGGGTATCGGGGTTAAATTCTGTAACCCTACCCATAAATATTTAAGTGTAAAAATTTCGGATATTTTGAAGTTCGGTTGCTTTGGGGTATGGGTCGGATATCGGATATTTCGGATATCCAAAAAATATTACTTAACTACTAAAATTTAATTTCTTTTCACAACTGGTTGAGATTTATACAGGATAAACAGAAATTACACAATATAAGGGGATTTCCCAGACCCAGTTCATAAATTAACAGTTTTTATGAACATACAAGTTCATAACCTGATAAGTTGGCTAATGGCTAACCAAGTTTTAATGTTTAACAAGTAACACATAACAAAATATACAATCTGTACCACAGTACCAGATTACCAATTGTGCAATTATACAAGTTTTTGACATGCAAAGTAATAAAAGCAAAAATACAAAAACACTTCGCAAGCAGCCAATCCCATTCAATTCCTTCTTGAGGTCTGCACTTCTTCATACTGCCTTCAAACTTGAACCTATAAAAATACAAGTATGTCAAACATCTAAACAAATAGTATTGTTTAAAACAAGATTATCACACTGATGCATAAATATTGGCTCAGATTGCTTATTTTCAGTTCATATTTTGTATGGGGGCATATTATATCAAGTAAATGACGGCAACTATAGTTACCTAGCCATAACTTAACAGAACACCAACCCACGACAAATCAGTTTGTTGTGGAAGCTTCATCATAGCCAAGAAAATGATTGAAATGATAAAGGGAGAATAAACAGGTATATATGTATTACCATTACACAGTTCACAAGGGGCATAGGCTCAGGTAGCTTATTTTCACATTCAAAATTTATATGGGGGCATACAGATTTGAAGTAAATGGCGGCAACTATAGTTACCTAGCCATCACTTAAAACAACACCAACCCATACAAAATCAGTTTATTGTGGAAGCTTCATCATAGCCATTAGCCCATCAATCAAGAAATGATTTAAATGATTAAAGGAGAATAAGCTTGTGTTACCATTCATTATAACTTCACAAGGGGCAAATGGGCAATAAGCTTTTGTTACCAGTCTTAACTATGTTTACTGCTTCCATCATTCATGTACAATTCAGTGATTCACAATCAAATCTGCCAACAAAATCAGTCATATATAATGCTCAACAATAAATAAGTAAAAAAAGCAGTATTTTTACTGCAATAGGATCCTGCAAAGATCCACCAACATAGCCATCAGGACCACCAGTAACACTACCATCAATTAATTCTGCAAAAAAATTTAACAAATCAGCCTGTTTAATATCAAAGAAAACATATGAAGTACATAAAATGTAAAACAAAAATGAAGAAGTTTAAATTGACCTGTTTCCAGCCTTTGCACTTCATCTATATTTTCTTCAACTGAGATAGGGTGGCTTTGATTTCTTAGCCAATCTTGAGTACAGATTAAAGCTTCCACAATTTTTGGACTTAATGAACTTCTGAAACAGTCCAACACTCTACCACTAGTACTAAAAGTGGACTCAGAAGCAACAGTAGAGATTGGAACAGCAAGAATATCTCTAGCCATTTTTGAGAGGATAGGAAACCTCTCACTATTTAACTTCCACCACCTTAAGATGTCAAAATCTGTATCCTCTTCAATTATGGCCTCACTCAAGTACAGTTCCAACTCACTTTGTTTCAAACCCAACTGCCCATTTTCAAACTTCTGTTTTTTAGCTGGGCTTTCAATTTGGAGATAGGTCTTGCAGACACAGTCTCTAATTGTGTTTGAGAGGGAGTTGAGCTTGAAATCATGCTTCCAGTACCAGAATCAGAGTAGTTGGACACATAATCATTATATAACTCATGCAAAGCAAGCTTGATACTTTCAAAGAACTTCACACCCTTTGGTTCTGTATAAAGGGCATTCAGTTGAAAAGGCATGTATTCAAACTTGTCCCTTGGGTCAAGCACATTTGCAAAAAAGATCAGAAAATTCATTTTCTCTGGGTCTCCCCAATATTTGTCCAGTTTGGATTTCATAGTAGAGCCCATTTTACTTGTGGAAGCCTTGGGAGACTTCATCATGTCTTGAAGCACAAGAAACAAATCAGAAATTTCAGAGAAGAAAGTATTGGAAGTAACATACAAAGAGCCAGAAATCCTTAGGGTCATTTCATAAAAACTTTCAAGAACTGACACTACGGATTCACAATTCACCCAATCACCAATATCAGGCACTTCTGTACCTAAATCAGACCCATAACACCTCTCATTCTCCTCATATGCTTCAAAAACTCTTTCATTGGATAATGCTGACTTTAACATCAGATAGGTGGAGTTCCACCTAGTAGGAACATCTAGGTGCAGGCCACATTTGGACTCTGCTCCTATCAAATCAGATATATCCTTGAATTTTTGGAGCCTAGAAGGAGAGTTCCTAACATACTTCACTGCTTCCCTAACCCTCACTACAGATGTATCAGCATCCTTCAACCCATCTTGGACTGCCAGATTCAAGATGTGGGCAATACATCTCATGTGTAGGTATTTCACTCTGACAGGAGAAGCACCCCATGACAGAAATTTTTTCTTTAAAAATCCTATTGCAGTATCATTACTGCTAGCATTATCATCAGTCACAGAGAATATATTCTTCAATCCCCACTCTAATAAGCAATTTTCTAGGGCCTTGGCAATGTACTCCCCTTTGTGGGAAGACACTTGCACAAATGAAATCACCTTCTTCTGTAGCTTCCACTGACTATCTATGAAATGGGCAGTAATACACATGTAGTTGATCCTCTGAATAGAGGTCCATGTGTCAGTGGTTATACTGACCCTTTGGGTGGTCTCTTTGAACAACCTTTTCAGGCTCAGCTTTTCATCTAGATATATTTGGTAAATGTCCCTAGCAATAGTCCACCTAGAAGGGACAACAAACCTTGGACATGCTACAGAGACAAACTTTCTAAACCCCTGCCTCTCAACAAACCTAAAAGAAAGCTCATCAATTATTAACATTTCTGCAAGAGCTCTCCTGATTAGGGTTTGGTCAAAGACCCAGGTCCCTATAACCCCAATAGTTTCTGGAGAGGTGGTTTGAGTATTAACAACTGGTTGGAAGGTTAATAAGGCTTGTCTAGTCTCTTTAGAGTGGGTGTTTTTCAGACAACTAATAAGCATGTGGTTTCTCAGAGAAGAAGTTCCATGCCTTTTAGACTCACAACAGTACACCTTAGCACAATATATGCATCTGCCCTTCACAAGGACTCCCTTGCTATCATACATTTTGTGAAAGTGTTCCCATATCTTGGATCTAGTTTCAACCTGTTTCCTCTTTTGTCCAACACTAGCAGTTGAAGCAATATTCTGAGTTTGAGCTTCCACATTCTCAGCTTCCACTGCAGGTTGTTGGGGTGGAGGAGGTTGAGCACCAGATACAGATATGTCTTGGGATTCCATCTATAAACCATTACATGAAACTTAGGGACCTTTTCTTAGCTTCCACAATCAGAATTCAGAAAGAAAAAAGAATCATTCTTTCATCATCATTCATTCATTATTCTTTGGGGCCACAATCACTCCTTTATGTACATAGTTATAATCATTTCAAATCATTCTCAGTCAAGGCAGCAATAGATATCAAGTCTGGAACAATCACCAAGGTGATTTACAGAATAGTATAAGCAGTAGGCTTAACTATTCTCTACAGACTTAGAAGAACCAGTCAACTCTAACTACTCAGCTTGAGTGTTTGAGTCAATCAGGTAACTTCTACATCAACAATAACCAACATTTAATAGGCAACATTCATACACACAACCTTACACAGCTTCCACTATGACAATTCAGAAAGAAGCAATTATTCTTTCATCATTAATCATTCATTCATCATTTCAAATCATTCTCAGTCAAGGCAGCCATAGATATCAAGTCTGGAACAATCACCAAGGTGATTTACAGAATAGTATAAGCAGTAGGCTTAACTATTCTCTACAGACTTAGAAGAACCAGTCAACTCTAACTACTCAGCTTGAGTGTTTGAGTCAATCAGGTAACTTCTACATCAACAATAACCAACATTTAATAGGCAACATTCATACACACAACCTTGCACAGCTTCCACTATGACAATTCAGAAAGAAGCAATTATTCTTTCATCATTAATCATTCATTCATCATTTCAAATCATTCTCAGTCAAGGGAACCATAGAAATCAAGCCATACAAATGAAGTCTGGAAATCATTCATACACACAACCTTACACAACTTCTACAACAACAATAAGTCAATAACCAACATGTAATAGGCAACATTCATACACACAACCTCAAGCAAAGACATAACCATAATTTATACATAATTACAGTTTCGGACAGACATGCCAACAATACAGTTTCAACATCATATTTTACTTCCACACTTCAACATTCAAGGCTGCTCGAGTCACACAATAAACAACAACTCACAAGTCAGTAAGAAGCTGTTCCGTTCGTCTTAATCTTATTACTTATTCCTTAATCTTATTTTATTCAGATCAGATCAGATCAGATCAGAAAGATTCAGATCAGATCAGATCAGATCAGAAAGATTCAGATCAGATCAGATCAGATCAGAAACATTCAGATCAGATCAGAAAGCTTCAGATCAGATCAGCAACATTCAGATCAGATCAGAAAGATTCAGACCAGATCAGAAACATTCAGATCAGATCAGAAACATTCAGATCAGATCAGATCAAAAAATTCAAACATGATTTATCACTTTTATTATTATATTAATTATGATTATTATATTATAGTTATTGTTAATAATATTAATATATTAATATAATAATATTATTAATAATAATATAATAATAATGTTTATAATATAAAATTATTATTATATTATAATAATATAATATAATATAATATAATATAATATAATATAATATAATATAATATAATATAATATAATATAATATAATATAATATAATATAATATAATATAATATAATATAATATAATATAATATAATATAATATAATATAATATAATATAATATAATATAATATAATATAATTATAATTATAATTATAATTATGATTTAAAATGTAATTATAATTATAATCATCATTATTATTAATATGATTGTTGTTCTTGTTGTTATTTTTGTAATTATTATTACTTCGGAGTAATTATATATTTAAATTAGTAATTATAGATATAATTATGATTATAGAGATAAATATTATAATTATAATTACAAAAAAAAATTATAAAATTAATCATAATTAAAAATATAATTACATTTGTAATTGTATCTGTATTTATAATTAGTGTAATTGGTATAATTATTATAATTTTAAATTTAATTTTAATTATTATTTTTTTATAATTATGATTATAATTGTAATTTTATTTAAGTTATATTTTTAATTACAATTATAAATCTAATAATTATAATTATAATTACAATTATAGAAATATTCAAATCAGATCAGAAAGATTCAGATCAGAAGAATTCAGATCAGATCAGAAACATTCAGATCAGATCAGAAACATTCAGATCAGATCAGATCAGATCAGATCAGATCAGCAACATTCAGATCAGTTCAGCAACGTTCAGATCAAATCAGAAAGATTCAGATCAGATCAGAAAGATTCAGATCAGATCAGATCAGATCAGAAAGATTCAGATCAGATCAGATCAGATCAGATCAGAAAAATTCAGATCAGATCAGATCAGAACTTAAAAAATTCAGATCAGAAACATTCAGATCAGGTGAACGGAACAGCTTCTAAGTCACAACCACAATTTACACACTCTTCATCAAGCAGAGAATAGAAGTTATACCTCACGCGTGAGTGTGACTGATATGAGAGATTGGGAGACTGAGACAGAGGCACAGAGCTTAGGTTTACCAGAAGGTCCAACCGGAAAAGGGGCAATGCTTCCACAGTTCAACGTCCGATCCGATGACTTTAGGGTTTCCACTTCAAACCAAGAACTCAAGAAGCGTGTGAGAGTAAATGACGAACACACTCAGACCCTCATAGAGTCACCATCTCACAGCCGGAGTCCGGAGAGATGAAGTGGTCAAGAGAGGCGGAGAGATTTGGAACAGAGGGTGAGAGTAACTGAGTAAGGTCAGCGAAGAGAGTAGTCGGAGAATCAGAGTAGAGAGATAGAGAAGGAGGCGGAAATGGGTTAGGGTTTATTAGGGGAGTATATATATAAATATATATGGGCTGGGTACTGGGCTGGGGGTTCGGGTTTTCGGACGGGTCGGTTGGGCGAAACCCAAATCCTACCCGGCCCAATAATATCCAGGCCTTAGCCTGGCGGGTTTTCGGGTTTCCATTTCGGGTCGGTTGACCCTACCCGGTCGGGTAATATCCGAAATATCCGATCGGGTATTCGGGTTGGGTCGGTTTATGCTCAGCCCTATATACAGGCAAAGCAAAATTACAAAAGTACTTCGTATGACTTTATTAGTTTATACTCGGTTACCTCTTCCCAGTTACACTTACCCGACCCGTCCAATTACAGTTACTCGATCCGTCAAGTTACAATTACCAACTCATCCAGTTACAGTTACCCGACTCATCCAGTTACAGTTACCCGACTCGTTCACTTACAATTAATCATTTACCGGACCCGAATTCCAGTTACAATTACCTGACTCGTCCAGTTACAGTTACCCAACCCGTCCAGTTACAGTTACTCGACCCGTCCAGTTACAGTTACCCGACCCGTCCAGTTACAGTTACCTGATTTGTCCAGTTACGGTTAAACGACACACTCAGTTACAGTTACATGACTCGTTTACTTATAATTACCCAATTACCAACCCAGTTTGATAGTCATCAACGCTAGCCGCTGCCACCGGTAACCACTGATGACCACCACAAGCAACCGCCAACCACCAACAACCGCCACCACTGCCGGCCACCAACTCAGACCACCACCGGCAACCGCCGCCGCCGCCAGCAACCGCCACCACTGCCGGCCACTGCCTCGGACCACCGCCCCACTCCCCATCCCCCTCCCGCAGCCCCAATCCCTGCACAGTCTTATTCCACCACCACACCACACCCTCCACCGCCGTCTGCGACATTTGACTCTACCGGCAACCCAAGCGCTCCAACCAGCCCGCCAGCCCATCACAGGCCACCACCGTGACCTGCCCCATCACTACCCCAGAAATCCGGCGACTCCACCGGCCCTGGAACAGTTCCAGTGTCCAATAGCCCCGCCATCTCTGGTCACCAGAGCACAACCACGTCCCGACCCCAGCTGTCACAGCCCCACCACCGCGCCATGCGTCCTCCACTACCCCGCCCCTTACCCTAAACACCATCGTCGATCCAAATCTGCAGATTCGAAATCCAGATCTAAATTCGACGGTCGGAAATGTTCCTTTGGTGATCGACACGAAGAAGACAGTAGCCGCCCATACGAAGATGAAGACAATTGTGCTCCACATCTCCGGCAAAGCTATTGCGGCCCTACCGCCTCCAAAAATCGCAGCAAAAGAAAGAAGGAAGAAGAAGAAGTCAGCGGCGCAGCTAATCTTCTGGAGCAACCTGGTGCTGCGACGACCTGCAGGTGAGGAACCACCGTGCGACTTTGAAGAAAGATGATAAGGAGCTGCAAGATTGGGAGTAAGTACTGACGACGGGAATTTTGAGAAGAGGAAGGAAGAATAAATGGGGCTAATTCGGCCACTTTAGAAACATTTGGTCTCATTTTTGTCCTAAACAAAACTTGGTTCCACTTTTGTCTACTGAAGAGTCCTGAGTATTAGTTTAGACATTATTTCATAATAAAATACACGCATATTACTCCAAATAAGACTAAAAATGTTTGAAAATTCTAAAACTGGAATGTCATGTTTTTATTCCCAAAATAGGAGTAATTACTGTCATCTTTTGGCTGGACCAGACTTCAAACTTGACAGTATTTTCCAAATGTGACAGTAATTGATCCTATTTTGGGAATAAAAAACATGACAGTCCTATTTTGGAATTTTCAAACTGTTTTAGTCCTATTTCGGGAATTTACCCTAAAATAAAGGTAGATTTTACGGTACTCATAAGGTACCATACCTTTGTCCACATGGACTAATGAGAATGTTGCAATTGAATTATTTAAATCTAAATTAAAAGGATAGTAGGTACTGTACCCCATTTTTTAAAAGGTACCGGAGTTGTCACCTGAAATAAATAAAGAGTATTGAGTATTATTTATAAAAATGGACATAGCGATTAGCGACCGTGTATGCTCCCTGATAACACAGCGACCATGTATGTATACTAGGTGCAAACGGGTACATGGACAACCGGTACATGAACCGCGTGTCGGGCCGGATAATACAGATTAGGGTCATCTCCTGGTTTTGAAAACCCCAAACGGGACATGGTAGTTCCCAAAAAAGTTAGAAACCGTCCCGTCCGAGTATTAGACTCCGACCAAAGTGACTGCCGCCAAAGTGACCGCCGCTGCCCCTCGTCAGTGACTGGCGCCAACTCTGGCCAGTGATTGCCGTCACATAGACCTGTCAACGGGTCGGGTTCGGGCCGGAACATAGTATCCCAGACCCGGACCCGTTAGCCTCTATAAGGTTCCAGACCCGACCCATATACCCGGCGGGTCTAGAACTAATGTTCCGGACCCATACCCATTGGGTCTCAGAACCGGGTCGGGTAGACCCGACCCGTCTCACGAAAATCCAATTCTAATTTCCTAAATAAAAAAAGAGGACCTCTTACTATCGAGTACTTTTCTGGCAACAATATGGTACATGAACTGTAATTACTCAACCAAAAGCACCACTTAAAACATGAAAGTTCCAGATTTACACATTCAAAATGTAACACATATGGTGCACTGGTTTTGCCACAGGGGAATAAACGTAAGTTCTTCAAAAACATAAGTTTAATGTAACAAATAAGGTGCACTAGGCAACTGCAAAAACATAAGTTTTATCAAAAAGCCTCTTTGAACCTGTGATAATAAAAACAACAAAAACCAAACCCATAAATCTGGGCAACTGGATTTATTAAATTAAATCATAATGTGCGTGGCAGCTAATCTAATATGTATGTTAGACTAATGTGTGTGTGTGTCTATATATATATATATATATATATATATATATATATATATATATATATATATATATATATATATATATATATATATATATTAACGGGTCGGGTCCTAAACGGGTCGGAACTACATATACCATACCCGACTCATTAAATAACGGGTCCGGATCCGGGTCCGGGTAACAGAATTAAATGCAGACCCGTACCCATTAAAAAAAGACGGATCCAGGTAGGATTCGGGTCTAGACCCGACCCATTGACAGGCCTACCGTCACAAGCTCAACCGTACACCACCACCGCGGGTTGAGAATTCCTGACCCATTTAGTTCGCGGATTTCACGGGTCAACCCACGCGGGTTGCGGGTTTAAGTGGGTTGGCCCACCGGGTTACGGGTTGGCCCGCGGGACAAAATACAAAAATATAGTTTTGAATTTATTATCTAAGATATTGTTCTTTTACTACCAATATTATTATAATTACAATTAAAAAAGTATTTTTCTTTTATTTATATAATAAATATTCAAATAAAATGTTGAAACATATATTTTTTGTGAAGTTCGATACAATATTTAACAATTAGTAGTCATTATTTGCAAATGATTAATCAAAAGTTTTATGTAAATCTTAATTTAAATACAATGAGTATTTTTGTCGCATAGCCTCTTATAGTTTTCAAATTCTCGTATAACTAGTATTTAATATTTTTAATTAATCATAACGAGTATTGAATTTTTAGTATTTTGATTTCTTATATTTCCTTTGTTACTACTTGCTAATATAAATATATACTTCCGGGTAATTACTTTTACAAAAAATCGTTTTGTATTTTTTTTTTTACATTGGCCCGCGGGCCAAACCGTTTAACCCACGGGTTAGGTGGGTTGGGCTTAGGGTTGTAGAAATTCTGGCTCGTCATTAAACGTGTTGGCCCGACCCAACCCAACCCACATAAAGCATAACCCGTTACGGGTCGGGTTGGGTTGGGGCGGGTTGGGTCGTTTGACAGCTCTACCGACCAGCCCATTCCAGCCCCCAATCCACACCTCTGCATCCTAGCCACCGTCCCAATTCCGGATCTAGATCTGAAAATTGCATCTTCCATCCATCAATTAGGTCAACGCCTCTTCAATCAACTCTGTCTGTATCACATCGTCAATGGAGGGCCAGATCTAACGGTCTTCACCATCGTCCTCGCCCACAGAAAGGTGAAGAAGAAGACATCAAACCTGGAGGAGATGATGGCAGATAATGGCGTTGGCTTCACTGCGACGATTACGTGGAGGCGTTGTTGTTGTTGAGAGGACCACAGGTGACGGCGTCGGAGGGGCAACCGACATCGGCGGTGCGCGTTTGGTGGCGCTGGACGGTCTCCTTTCCTGGCGTTGTGGAAGAGGAATAGTAGAAGACGCGTTGTATCAGTTGACAAGTCACGTGGAGTTAAGTCACATTTACGGAAAATCTCAAACCCGTCCTATTTTTGTCTTTGAAAACTACAGGGGTAATACGTGTGCCATTTTTTCTTTAAAAATTCTCACACTTTTCTTTTTGGGATGTATTTAAAAGTTTCATAGACTTTTCCCTTTTGGTAAGATTTTACTTTAAAAATATTCAATACCCTTACTTTTTCTACATTTTATCCCCTCTTTCCTACTTTTTCACCTTCTCTCCTACTTTTTTCTGTACTATTCATTACTCTTACTATTCCTTACTCTTACTATCAAATGTAGCGATTTTTAAAATACAGAGGGGGTACTTCAAAAAAAGAAAAAAAAAAAAGAGATCATTCAAAAAAATGGACATAGCGACTGTGTACGCTCCCCGTTGGACGTTGACACAATGACCATGTATGTATACTAGGGGCAAACGGGTACATGAACCGCGTGTCAGGCCGGATAATACGGATTGTGGCCGGGCCCTAGTTTCGAAAAACCCAAATGGGATGGGGCGGTTCCTAAAAAAGTTAGAAACAGTACGCTTATTAGAATTTAAAAAAAAACACGGGTACCTCGAATCGACCTGTTATTTTTTCAAAATTTGTTATATTTAATATAATATACTAACAACACCCAAAAGATTTTATGTTCATTAATTATTAAAAAAAGTTTCTCATTCCATATAAACTTCTAAATTATTATTTCTAATTCTTTATTCCAAATGCATCGTGTTTTTTTTTAACAAAGACACTTGCTCAATAAAGTGTGACATATTAATTGTATCATATTAATTTTACTTAAATTTTGAGATTTAGTTTATCAGTGACGTTGTCTTTTTTTTTTACATTTCAAAGTTGTGTGCTATTTACTTTATACATTTGTTATTCGACATTTTGTAAAATAATTCAATTTTTTTAAAATTTTTATTTTGAATTTTTACTATATTATGGTGACATTGATACTTAATTAGTTTGAAATTTTTATTCTGTACTAGATATTTTGTTAGTGTAACGGAATATTTTTAAGAACCAAGAACCTGGACCAAACTAACCCGTTTTAAACGGGATGATAAGGTCTGGTTCCTATTTCGAGACTTGATATACCCAAATCGAGCCTACTCATTAAATGGAACCGACGGGTCTTGAAAATTTATCAATTACCCGGATTGACCCGGACCGTGCCCACCCCTATTGTATACCCCCCATCGCCAATGCATTGTTTGGCTTAGGAAGTGAGGGACTTCTGCTGGCATAATTATTAGGACCATAGATAACATTTGATGAGGTAAACACAAATGAAAATTGGTTAAAGGTTGATGTGCAAGGTGATTGTGGATGGACAATCACAAGGTGTAAGGAGAGCTCGTGCATTGTGACCACCGACCACGCAAGGACTAGAGGATAGAAGATTGTACGTGGTGACTATATACTTGAGCAAATAGAAAATTACGGAATACACACTAACCCGATTGTCATGGTAAGGTTATCAAGAGAGCATGTCCAAGGTGTGACCATGCATATAGTATAAGAAACTTAATTAGATAACATGACGACTCTGGCCAGAATGATATAAGCTCGTGAGGAGAACGCATATACTCGGCAACTCTGGAGGGACAAGTCGCATGTAAGATATCTTTTCAGGATAATGATTTGCATATCATTCAAGCATGGCGACTGCGTCACCCAGATCAGATCGCCGCCACCGTAGATCTAGCCGCCTGCTCCTTAGATCGGGCCAGATCTGGCCTATGCCAACCATCGACCACCACCTATGCAGATCCAGCCTCTGCCACCACAGATCCGGCTGCCACCGCCACAAATCCGGCGGCTGCTAGAACAGATCTGACGAACGCCATTACTGATGGCAACTTTTTTATTAGAATGCCAAACTAAATCGAGAATGCCATCTAAATGGCATTTTCAAAGAAAAATATGAAAATTATTAAGAATAAAAATGCCATTTTGATGGCATTTTCAAAATATATTGACAATTGTAACTACCAAATACTCCGTAGAACTCCCGGAAGCCAAGTAAATCAGTCCAGTTTGATTTCAACCAAAATTGACAGATGCAGATGCAGATTGACGGAAAAGAAGAGGGAAGAACACTCCTGAGCTTGCCACCACCACCATACCACATTCAGTCGGGGAAAAATTTGAAAAAACGGACCTGACGATGGAAGCCACTGCTCGACGGCGCACTCGGCCACTGCTCGCCGGCGCACTCGACCGCTGCTCACTCGTGGTTGAAGCTTAGCTCTCTGTTGAGCAGAAAGATGGATCGATGTTCTGGCAGAGTTATGAGCGTGCGAACAGAGGTTATGAACCGGAGGGGTTGAAATGAGTCAGCGGGGTAAAATCGGACAAATGGTCCTATTTGGGGAATTAAATTATACTACTCCTATTTAGGAATTTCAGCATTAATCTAGTCTTATTTAGGGCTATTTACGCTTAATTAAATAAAGAAAAAATTATATGGAAAAAATAGTTAAAATGATCTTCTATGATAATTTCAGTCAATATAGCCAGAAAAGTAACTACAACATAAGTTTTTATTAAAATTACATAATTCAACCCATAGTTACGTGCTTCGGAATCTTCAAATTCCCATTTCGGGGCCGTTTCCGTAATTAAGAAAAAATTGGAAACCCGTTTCACTACGTTTCGGAAACCTCGGATTCCAATTTTTTTTTTCTTTTTTAAAGATTCTGTGGTGGAAAATAATTTTTTTAATAGTGATTTTTTGTGGTATTTCTCAGCAGCAACACTTGTTACATTTCATAACACAATGTATTGCTAGAAATTATTACTCCGTACATTTTATGTTTAATTATGTACTAATATAAATTTGAACATGTAGATTGATTTTATTATTTGGTAACTAAACAAATTATATGAAAAAAACACGTGCATATGAAAAAACTTGTTTACATATATTTAAAAATAGGCTTAAATATGTTTTTGATCCCTGCAAATATGACTCACTTTGTTTTAGGTCCCTACAAAATATTTTTTTGGTTTTTCATCCCTGTAATATGCCCTAATTTGTTTTTGGTCCTTGTCTCATTCCAAAACAACTCTACTTAGAAAAAAAATTATTGTGAGTTGCATAAATCCACTAGAAATATTTAAACTTATCATTTAAATATTTTTTTGAGGCTAATATGAGAGCTAAAATAATGTAAAACTAAATATTCACATTTTTAAAATGTATATTAGAAGGCTTAAAAAAAAATAAAATCAAATACTTTTGAAATAACATGACAATGGATTATAGGAAATCTATTAGTCGGGATTAGTTTCAGATCAAACGAATGTTGATATCATCGGTGATAGACCAAAAAGAAAACTAACATAAATTGCAGGGATGAAAAACAAAAAAATAATTTTACAGGGATGTAAAACAAAATGTACTATATTTGCAGGGACTAAAAACATATTTAAACCTTAAAAATATTTATAAATATATCCTTATATTTTATAATATTTACGCGTTTCCCCCACGTTTCGTATCCTATATGTTTTAGAAATTACGTTTCTCGCGCTTCCCGTTTCCCGTTTCACATTTCCCGTTTGGCGTTTCCGTGCTACTTAGATTTAGTTAAAATGTTTACTAAATCTGAAAAACAAAAAATCATGCATAAGCACTTAATCTATATTATATATTAAAACGGAAAAGTGCAGCAAGAGTTTTGAGCGGGAACTGCACTACCCGTTTGAGAGTTATAATGCCTTCTAGATTAGTCTTATTAATAATGTGGATTAATTATGCTGACATGATTTGTAACTTCCTATGCAGAATTAAATATTAAGGAGAGGAAGCTGTTCGGTTTATTATGCTTGAACTTCTCGACTCTCGAGTATGGTGCAAACGAATTGCAGCATTAATAAAAAAAGTGGAATCTTTAATTACTTTAGTTTGGTTGTTTAGTGTCCCTAGAAAAATTAATGATGGAACACGAGGCATGGTGTAATACGCCTTAAACAAAAAAGTTAAAAGTGGAATTTTTTAATTGCTTTAGTTTGGCCCTTTTGTTTCCCTAGAGAAATTGATTATTTGTATGTGACAAGGCTTTTAGTTTCCACCCACCTCTTGCCTATATAAGCTGCCATGTCCGGTAACGACAACCCATCGCCTTGGCTTTTATGCTGAGTTACAGTAGTTTATTAGGAGAGCCTTTGCAAATGGACAACCCATCTCTTTCTTTCATTTTTGTTTAATCAATTTATTTTTTTCCTTTTTATTTTTATTTCTGAAAAGGCTGTTTAGTTTCCCCTATTGTGCTTCTCAATAGGTGTCGTATTACTCTGCTGAGACAAGGCTGTTTATCTTCATTCATTAAAATACATATATAAAAATTACGGTGTTGTATATATATTGTAATTAAGGGAAACACACCAGTTGATTGAACTTTGATTCCATTCTATTATTGCTTTGCTGGCTTGCTGGGCCACATATAAAAGCTTTGATTTCTTTCTTCAGCTTTTGCAAGCGGACAAGTTGTTTAATGCAATTATTCATTTAAACAGGCATTTGATAAACTTATGTAAAGTATATGTCGGTTTATCGGATGATGAACTGAAATCGAATGTGAATAGGATAGGGGCAGGCCAACACATCATCAAAGAAGTTGAAGGCTAAAATTAAGATTGAGAAGTTGGATACCTTGATTTGTCAAGGTAGTTTTTTTTATTATTATCTATGGTTATGGACTTGTGGATAGATATTGCAAACTATTGGTTTGGTTCGTTTGACATTCTACCACAATTATGGTGGAACTTTATATTCGTTTTGGTTTGACATTTGGTTTGTTTGTGAAGCTTTGGTTTATCTTCAACATTAGATCACGGAACAAGTTTGGATCACACAACAAGTTAGGATTTGGAGTCACTTCAAATGTTGATTTAACCATTGCGCTACTCAGAATTCTAAGTTACTTTATTATGTGGCTAAAAAATATTGCAACTATATACTCCTTTCGTCTAAAAAAGATTGATCAAATTGACTTTTTTGTCAATGGTGATCATGTTTGACCAATGATATCTTTTAATATCAAAATTATATGAGCATATTTTTTATTAAGAAATCTTTCATAAAATCATAAAATGATACGTAGTATATAATTTGCGCGCGCGCACGCACACACACACATATAATACTTAAAATCATTGTCTACTTTAACACCATTGATTAATGAAAGTCAAATTGGTCAATTCTTTTAGAGAGTGGTAGTTATTGACTAAATATTTTTTCAAATATTCAAAGTCATCGTTGGTATATCGTTTGTATGAGACCCACATTAAGTAATCAAATGATGTTTTTACTTGGACTGAAATATTCTGGTATGATCTGGTAGATGTTTGGTCTCTGTGTCATTTATAACAATCCAAGTTCAAAACATCCGCTGAAGGATAACCATCACACTATTCAAAAAAAGGCAAGCTTAAGTTACAATTTCGTTTTTTTTTTAACAATTGATGACAATATTTTTTTAATAAAGATGACATTAAACATTTTTGAATAGCCATATTTTCCAAATCCATAAGCAATTCATTAACTTAAAAACTTGATTCTATTAGTGTCAAAAAAGGCAACCTTAAGGCTGATTGGAGAGGCAACCCATGGGGTCAAAAAGCAATTTTGATCTATTCACCCCTAAAAACTCCACAACCCTTGTATTTGGAGAGGCTAAGCCTGGATAGATGGCATCTCATGGGTAGAAATTAGATGACATTTTCCACTCCCACCCAATTCACACTTCTCTGGATGAAAGCAAAAAGGAGTTGCCCCATCAAATAATAATATGGGTCCCACTCAAAATGTAAATCTTATTTTATATTTAAAGTGTTTTAACTTTTTTATTTGTACTCCGATTTTTATAAATAATATATCAAAATTCTTAACTTTTTATGACCGTTCATATGACACCAATATTGCATATATAAAGTAAAAGGAAAAAAGTTGAAGTTTCAATTGATGGGAGATTTCAGACCTAAAATTTTTCCTAAATAGATTCAAGTGCCAAAGTTATCAAATATTTTTATTTTAAAATAGCTCTGAAGTAACAAAATTAAAATTAAACTTCAAATTCATTTACAAAAAACGGAAAGAAATGATGTATAATAATAAATGTAAGATTTTAATTAAAAAAACTTTACAGAGTGAATATATTGACGGTGTTGGGTTGTAGCAAAAAATAGTTTGACTGAGTGAATACATATAAAGAGTTGTGAAATTTGATTTATTGACAGAACAGGGTTGCGGGCAGCCTAAGTGACTTTTGAATTTCCCATTATAGGGTCTAAAGAAATAGAATATTTTTTTTTTGAAATTTGAAAATTGCTTATGGAGTTGAGAAACATTGCCACTCACAGATGATTAATGGCATGTTTAAAATCATTGTTTTGATTTTTATTGTGCAAAATATATTTATTTTAAGGCACTTTTGAGTTTTTCTAAAATTTATGCTAAAAATCGTAAAAATAGGTTTTTTGTTGTTGTTGGGGACATGTTGAGGTGTTGGGATACTTAGAAGGTGAAGTCTCTGAACAAGAGACGATATGTTGAATAAGTTTTGGTGACAACTTCGGTACCCTTTTAAAAAATGAGGTAACGTACCTATCATTCATTTGATTGGACCACATTACTTTATTACTTTTAATTTAGATTTAAATAATTCAACTGCGACATTCTCATTGGTCCATGTGGACAAAGGTATGATACCTTATGGGTACCATAGAATTTACCATAAGTTTTTGCTGGAGTTGGGGTCTTTTGGTACTATTGTTTCTTAGATTGGCCCTAAGTTGATTAACTAAAGATTGTTAATTTTCATGGAAAAAATGAAACCAAGTTTTAGTTAACTTAGGGCCATTAAAAGAGTTCGGGTCTTGATTAATTGGGTTTTACCATTAATTAATACTGCCAATAGTGTCAAGTAGTGCTATTCATATCTTTAATTAATAATGACAGCTGCAGAAAGCTACTAATTTGTTAGTTTTAATCATTATTTTTCTTAGAGCAGCGAGCAATGCCGATCCTACTTAATTCGGATCTGAGTCAAACTTTTTAAAAGGCTTTCATCTATTAATTCATACTCAGTATTATTAAACTACAACAAATGTACAATATGCCAAATTACTATCACACATACGTAGTATAAAAATATATGATTCATAGTATTAAAAAATCTATTCCCATGCATCGCACGGGTAACATACTAGTTTGTTATTCTAAACACAACATTGGCACAACTCTATAGTTCCATACTTCCATACTACTATAGTGATGCCGTGATCGAGCAATGAAGACAGAACACGTGTCCATCGGGTTCAGACTCAGAGAAGCGGCGGAGCCACCGCCGTGAGAAGTTTCGCCTGTCATCGTTGTCAGCAGGAAAATTATACCTGGGTCAACCAAAAAGCTTCGCTAGAGAGAGAGCAGGAACCGAAAATACTCAGAACAGTGAGGGCGGCGAAATGTCTTTCATTTTATCATCGTTTCCTCTTCATTTTTATTAATACATATATACTCCGTATTTTGCATTTGACATTTCCATCTTCTCACCAAACGCGAACAACAAGCATCCCGTATGCAGACTACAGAACAGTATCGATTATCATCTCCCTTCTTAATTCTTATACTCAGTATATAAATACGAAAATTTATGTCACACGTTTTTTTGCTCAATATTCAGATAACGATTGAGAGGTAAGAAGATTCAAAAGGGGACGAATTTGTGAAAAACGAGAGCGGAACCCTAATTTCCGCAAGTTCGCTGTGTTCTCTTAATCTTAATTGATTTGCTGATTTTTTGTTCAAGTACGTGAAAAACGTTTTACCTGCTCCTAGCTTAGGTTTATACTGGATGTTGTTGGATTTGAGCATTTAATCAATAGAGGTTGAAAAGTTTCAGATCCGGAGAAGGAGAACCGGGGATATTTGGAAATAGCTTAATATATAGGAACAATGCCTTCACACTCGGACCTGGATCGGCAGATCGAGCACTTGATGGATTGTAAGCCGTTGGCAGAGCTGGAGGTGAAGACTCTTTGTGACCAGGCAAAGGCGATTCTGGTGGAGGAATGGAATGTGCAGCCCGTAAAATGCCCAGTTACTGTGTGCGGAGACATTCATGGCCAGTTCTATGATCTCATTGAGCTGTTTCGGATAGGCGGCAAAGCTCCTGACACCAACTACCTCTTCATGGGTGATTATGTTGGTGAGTTTCAGATATCCCAAGCCAGAACTCAAAGATACTCACTTGTGTGTTACTAGGCAATTGGATTTATGCAGAATTTGGGCTGATTGGCTTGTATTTGATGAGCTTGTAGTATCTTATTATCCACATTCTGTAGGATTTTGTATTAACACAACCTTAGTATCTTTGTATCATAAACTGGGTAGTGTTCACAAGTTTGCTACTGTTGACTTATAATCATATTGAGATAATTGAACTTCAAAAAACTTGAAATCCCTTATCCAATGCTGCTGCTAGTGCTCTACAATGCAAGCTACAGTATAGCTAAAGTTTATGGATGCATGGTTTAATTTTCAGAAGGGGAAGCTCCATTCCAGTTAGCCAGTAGTACTCCGCAAAGCATCTATAGTTACTGGAAAATAATATTTCGGGCATAAGTTAATCTGGTCTAGAACTTTTACATACCAACAAAAGTTTGTTAATAAATTATATGCATACATCTTTGTTAAGTTTTCTTCCTCTCACCCTCACACACACCCCAGTTACCCAAGTTTGAAAATAACAAGCTCTCCTTTTATATTGCATGGAACCATTCAAAAGTTTGAACCTTTTTTATAGTTTGCCTAAGATCTTGGAAAGTGTCCTTTTCTTTGGTGATGTTAGTTTTTTTACTTTGTTGCTATTAATAAAGAGTGAATTGGGTGGTAGGTTCTTTTTCATATCTAATACACCTTTGTATTTCTTCATAGAAGCATTCAGATCAATTATGTTAATATTAGCTGCTTTAGTGTGCCATCACGGAAACTTGTATCATGAAAATTGTTACCATTTTTCTTGCTTTTTCTTTATTCAGTGTTTTAGAATCTCTAAACAACTGGTCTTCTCTACCTTATTGCTTTATTAGTAATACATGTGCATTAAATGCAGACCGCGGGTACTATTCAGTGGAGACTGTTACGCTTTTAGTTGCTTTGAAGGTCCGCTACAGAGATAGAATCACAATTCTTAGGGGAAATCACGAGAGCAGGCAAATAACCCAAGTGTAAGTTGTAAAACTGATAAAATGTTAATTGTCATGATTTTACAATTAATATTATGAGATTTCCATTATGTGGAATATCCCGATATGTACACCCACTGCCATAAAATATAAGAGGGACATGGTTCTGATGCGGGTTTTAATCAAACAACATAAAGACATTTAATTTCTAAGTTTGTCCCTCAATGAGATCTATCTGGGCAAAACATTCTAAAAATTAAAATCTCAGAAGTTAGTGCAAAACGTAAATAAGGAAAAACATTGAGTTAGTTATGTTTAAAATAAGAAGTGAACATTTTTTGGATGAATGAAAAGCAAAATATTAAGTGCAGATGTAAAGGGATGTGGTAACATTATTAACAATATTAAGTGCAGAAATGTTTAAAAACATTTTCTTGTTATTCATAAGCTCTTATTCTTATTAACAATATCTTTCCTTTTTTCTATCTTTTTATTGTGAAATGGGCAAATTTTATTTCCTTGTCTTGCACGCATTTAATAGGTGACATCTGTTTTTTGGTTTCTAGCTCAGTGCATTCTGAAAACAGTGCCTTTGTGCTACCAATTTTGTAGACATAACAAATTTGTTTTCCTGTCTGCCGCTCTTGCGCCCTTAAAATGCGACACTGGCTTTTATTTCCTTTTTAGTGCATCACTAAACTCTCCTTGCACTCTTAATAGAGTTGTAATAGCAATGTTATTATCTGTAAACTAACAGTGAGTAGGTTCCACATTTCTTTTGTAGTGAATGGTAAGCTCAAATGTACAAAACTGTGTTCGTTGATGTAGTCATTGATATCTAGTGGCCATTTCTAGCCATTTTTTCCAGCTTATCAGTCGTATCTTCCATGTTTTATTCCAAACACCAAGTCATTTTACTATCTGCGATGAATTGGTTAAAAAGGAAAGTAGAAGACTGGCTTGCAGGCAGTTATTTGGCCGAAGTAGCTGAGTATGATCATTTAGCCTTTTTCATATACACATACATATGTGTGTGTATTAGAATTATTATAAAAAATAGATATTTTTCAGCAATTTCAGTCAATACATCAATATTAGCTGCATTTTGACCAATCCCAGCCAAATTCATCTTTACCAAATGGGCTCTTGATCTTGATTCCTTTCCGATCAATCAGCTCACTGACTCACTCATGTTTGGCTGTTTTATCTCTTTCTTGTGGAATGCTGCATTTCTCTCTTTTTTCAGCCACTATGAAATTCAACTTTTCTCTCCAGGTATGGTTTCTATGATGAATGTTTGAGGAAGTATGGAAATGCCAATGTCTGGAAGTATTTTACTGATCTCTTTGATTATCTACCTCTGACAGCACTTATTGAAAGTCAGGTGTGACCTGTAAGCTGTTGCTGTAGATATGTTTTGTTTACTGATGATATTATTGCATGTCATTGCTGATGTAAATTGTGTTTTAACTTTTGTAGGTGTTTTGTTTGCATGGAGGACTTTCGCCGTCTTTGGATACACTTGATAATATTCGAGCTCTAGAACGCATACAGGAGGTACGGAGAGTTTTAACAGCAGGGTTTCGTGGCTATGTTTGTGACTAGAGAGTATTGGATGGGTTATTTATGTTCTTTTAACAGCAGGGTTTCGGGGTCAGGTCACAAGTTTGACTACAACTTCTAAGTTCTAACTGTAGCAATATCGTTCTCAACAAACACTGTATATGCAAATCAGCACTGCAACCATGTCTCTATCCAATTGACTTTGAGCGACCAACTGATTATCGCTAACTTATTTCCAATTTTCCATTTTCCCATGCGGTGGACACATTCATATCTACATGGGTATCTTAAAGAATCTGGTGATTATGGTGAAGACTTAAAACAGACATATTGATATTTAAAGAAATTTTGTGCTTTATCAGCTTCGCCAATATCTGCCGAGATTCCTTCATTATATTCTCCAGATCACTTCTTTTAATCTCTTTTCTCACTTACTCCAGCTTTCCTAATATTATCAACTCATCTCAAACTTTTAAGATCTTTATACATCCAAAATACATTGGCAACTTATTCCTAGATAATTTCTTTGATTTTCTGTGAGGTCATTGTTGACGGTAGTGCTGAATTGACTGGACTAGATTCATCCTTCAGAATGACCTCCTAATTGTTCCGGAACTCTTCAAGCTCCCTGCTGAAGCTCCTTGTTGAAGCTTGTTGAGCTCCCTCTTTAATTTGTTATAACCTTCTAAATTAGGCCATTAGGGTCATTGGAGCAGTCTGCGTAACATCCAAATATTATGGTAATGTGGTTTGGTGGGCCATTTTCCATTTGATGGAAGTGTATCTCTTTTCCTTGTGGTTAGGACTAAGGTTTTGATTATTGTTGTAATGTTGTTAGGCGGACAATACATACACGTATTGTCTGGATATGCATTTCATGTTCCAGGGACTGCAAAAATTTGGAAATAGTCAGCAATAACCAGCTGCTAGATTAGCATAAATTGGATGGAGATGTGACAGGCGCACTGATGTTCATACACTGTGTTTGTTGTGGTGTTATGGAGTACACTGGTACATTCAAAAGTTTTAGCGAAACTTGCAGTTTGATGGTTTGACCCGCTGTTTGGGATTTTTGTGCAATTAAACTCATCATCATTACCCCAGTGCCGCAAAGGCTCCCACTTTCTATGGGGTAAGGGGGGGTCGGATGTACGCAGTCTTACCCTTGTACTAAAGCACAAAGAGACTGTTTCCAGATGACCCATAGTGAAAATTGCGTCGAAAATTGCATGGACTGACTGCTACTTCATAACAAAGAAGCGCAGACAGTTTAGTGAGCCATTTTGCTTTATTCCATCATATTCCCAAGCCAAAAAATAGTGGTCTTTGGCTCCATTGCAAATGATGGAAGTTTTTGTGCAATTAAACTAACTTCTAAAAATAAATGATATGAAGTGATTATTAGCGTAAACTCAATATGTTTATTATTTATATGATTCTCCCATGTAAAGAATATAACTTCCTTAATCCAACTCCTAAAAGTACTCTCAGTATCATACATTTGGCCAAATATTCTCTACTTATTCTACTACCCAGTTGGCTAGTACCCTAATACCCAAATGTCTGCTCGTCAGTTAAAACCTGTTAGGCGACATATGGCTGGATGTTTACTTTCTCATTTTTAATTCACAATTAAACAAATAGCCACTTTGCTCCTCGTGTAGTGGTTCTTTAATTTTAAATTTTTAACAATTTCTTTTGTATTTTCCTTTACTCACAAATTTTCTTTATCTTCCATGACTCACAAAATCTATCTTGTCTGATGCAGGTTCCGCACGAAGGGCCAATGTGCGATCTTTTGTGGTCTGATCCGGATGACCGATGTGGTTGGGGAATTTCTCCACGAGGGGCTGGGTACACCTTTGGACAGGATATAGCTGCTCAGTTCAACCACACCAATGGACTCACTCTCATCTCACGAGCTCACCAGCTCGTTATGGAAGGATTTAACTGGTGTCAGGTTTGTAGACCATAATAGACTCTCTTTCCCATTTTCTCTGAAAATGACCATAACTAAGAGACTGTTTGGTTGTGTAAAAATTCATTGAAATGACTGAGTTTGTGGAATCATCTAAAGATGTATTGAAATGTCTTTTATTTATTAAATTAAATGAAATAATTTCAAATAATAACTACACTATGAGAGTACACTGGTTGTTTCACTTAGTGTCAAGTTAAAAATTTTGCTGCTAAACTTGATAATAGAAAGGAGGAATCAAATAGACGCTAAGGAATCACTTGGTAAATGGTAATATGGTTATTTGGTTGAAATGGCTGAATCTTTAGTTTTTTCTGAAAGGAAAAACATCATATAACATCCATTTCAGCCAAAAAGTGATACTTGTGTTGCTTACTCGTCAGCATAAGCCAGAGCGCACTACCAAACGGGGCCTAAGACTCTAAGAACAGCACATTCTTTTCATCCGGCTTTGCTTGTCTTTGGGGCAGAAACCATTTGTGTCATTTTCATTTTCTCTTGAAGTTCTTTGA
This sequence comes from Cuscuta epithymum, assembly GCA_945859915.1. Taxonomy (NCBI): domain Eukaryota; kingdom Viridiplantae; phylum Streptophyta; class Magnoliopsida; order Solanales; family Convolvulaceae; genus Cuscuta; species Cuscuta epithymum. Next base: position 1,493,676 of record CAMAPF010000063.1, read on the forward strand.
AATTAAAGAGGAAGTCATTTTTCTAAACCAGTTCTGTTTTAATTATTTATCACGAGTTCAAGCAATATTTTATCACTACTTAAAACAGTTTATTGTGATTTTGACATTTGTTGGGGGGCACGTTATACTTATTTTTTTGCAGGACAAGAATGTGGTAACTGTATTTAGTGCTCCAAACTACTGTTACCGGTGTGGGAACATGGCAGCAATATTGGAGATAGGGGAAAACATGGATCAGAACTTCCTTCAATTCGATCCTGCTCCTCGACAGATCGAGCCGGACACCACCAGGAAGACTCCTGATTATTTTTTGTGATCTATTTAAAATATTGCCTTCTCATTGTTTACAGCCCTATAGAAGCTGCTGCTGCTACACCGAAGATCTTTGTTCTTTTCTTTGGGTTCTTTCTGTTAATACATGCTACAACTGTATAATCAATGAATTCTCTTTTTTCTCCTTTTAGCGTAAAACTCTGAGCCTTATTTGCTTAAAGTTTTCTTGAAGGGATCAAGTGTAATGTATAAACTAGTTTTGTGTATGTGCTTTATATGGACAAGCCTAACACAAAATACTTGATAATAATAGCTGTAGGCGGAATTAGCTTTAAGACTTTCTAATTTTATTATTTTTACAATTTCCTACTTTTTTTTACCATTTCATGAAAATGAATTTCGAGTAACAAAGTTAAATTTCCATTATATTGTTCATTTTTAGAGAAATTGTTATCAAGTTGAGATTATTTATGTGTGTTCTTATGTATTTTTAGTTTTTTACTTTATGATACATTACAGGAGTTGCATTGTTTTCTCCCAAAATAAGACCTATACACTCTTATTTGAGAGAAATTTTTATTCTTTTACTCTTGAATGACGGACTATTCTTGTGCACTAATGCACAAAATTGTTAATACCAATTAGATATTTTATATACTCACCCCTCTAAATTAAATTCTCACTTATCCTTATTTTTAATTAAGTTCACACTTTTTTTGTAATATTTGAATTGTGAAATACTCTTTTAATTTAACCCTATGAAAAATACTCTGTGGATCATTAATTATTAATTTAATCTTTAGTACCTGAGGAATGCATTATTAATTTTATCTTTAATACTTTTAGGAATGATGACTCAATGGCATATTTCAAAAGTCAATGATATTTTTTCTTCTAAAACTCATAAATTCAAATGAGGAAGGAATGGATTAAGAATGAAGATATGTATCCAATACAATTTGTTATACGACTTGTGTTATAATTATGTATGGGTTCATATGAATCCGACTGGTAGTATAACTAGTATTATTGCTCCGTATAAATTTATTTATTTATTTATTTATTTATTTATTTATTTATTTATTTATAATGAGGATTACTTTAGAACAACACAGGCATGTGCAAGAAATAAAAACTGACATTTTCAATCGTTTCAAGGGGCCCGAATATTCTCTCATATATAATGCATCGGAGCTTACCAAATATAGCGAGGAAATCGGGCCCATAGAGCCCAAGTCGATAAATGGTGATAACTGAACTATCAAAGTAACGAATTTTATATCCGAAAGACATCTTAACTATTAGAGAATTTCTTTTGAAAGAAACAACCACTCGTTACAACAAATTTACAGAAATCATTATAACAACTATCAGTAACCAACTATCATTCTATCACTATCAACTGTATGGCTAGACATAGAAACAATCACTCCTGAAAGAACAATACAAATCGTTAACCACCAAACAGTTGTTACACATCAATCACTGGTCATATAAATCATTCTAGCTACATAATAGCTAGCAAGATTGTCAATCATTATTGTAAACCTAAAACTAAAGACATCAACAAAAAACAAAGCAACATAAATAAACATAATACCAAAATAAGACCATAAAAAATAAAATAATTGATAAATTTTAATAATACCAAACTCATCTAGGGGACCTAATTTTAATTTTCACCTCCAATGTGCTTCACTTTGTATAACTCACTTGGCATACACAGATGATCTAATTTTATTCTCAAGAGGAGACACCTACTCAATTGAGACTTTGATGAATGCTCTTAAGGATTTTGGAGATGCATCGGGCCTTAGAGTTAACCATGAAAAATCAATTTTTTTTTTGGGGGGGGGGGGGGGTGGCAAACCACGAATTGAATAATATTTTGGATCTTGTTGACTATGGGCAAGGTACTTTCCCAATGAAATACCTTGGAACACCTCTTTCCCCATTAAGGGTTTCGGTTGCTCAATATGCACTGTTACTTAATACGGTTTCGGATTTTCTAAGTGCATGGAATACAAAGACTATATCTTATGCCGGGAAACTTGAATTAATAAGGTCAGTAATCCAAGGGGTTCAATCCTTTAGGTTACAAGTTTTTCCGGTTTGCCAAACTATTTTGGTGTAACACCCCGGCCCCACCGGATCCGAGGTAGTTACTCCGGACCAATAGTACTGTCCCCACAAACCACCACGAGCCTTTACCGCGCACTTTTTCCTCACTCATGCGCGCCCTGAGAAACTTCCCAGGGGGTCACCCATCCCAAGACTACTCCTGAGCAAGCACGCTTAACTTTGGAGTTCTTAGGTAATGAGCTCCCTTAAAAGGAGATGCACCTCTGTTGGTATGAGTAGTACTATTAATCCGTTTATATTAAATCTCAAGTGTTACAATCACCCCCACTTAGGATCGCAACGTCCTCGTTGCGCCCTTAAACAAATCTCAATCACACCCCAGAATCTTTTCCCCTGCTAAGTGCCCGCCCGATATCCAACAGATCAGCACACTGTCGTAGGGTTGCTCTGATACCACCTGTAACACCCCGGCCCCACCGGATCCGAGGTAGTTACTCCGGACCAATAGTACTGTCCCCACAAACCACCACGAGCCTTTACCGCGCACTTTGTCCTCACTCATGCGCGCCCTGAGAAACTTCCCAGGGGGGTCACCCATCCCAAGACTACTCCTGAGCAAGCACGCTTAACTTTGGAGTTCTTAGGTAATGAGCTCCCTTAAAAGGAGATGCACCTCTGTTGGTATGAGTAGTACTATTAATCCGTTTATATTAAATCTCAAGTGTTACATTTGGATATGATTGTTTCAATATGTGGGATCTTTTTATGGGGAGGCAACTATTCAAAAGTAGCTTGGGATGATATTTTCTTACCCAAAGAGGAGTGTGAACTTGGTATTCACAATGCAAAGGTATGGAACGAAGCTCTCCTTACACAGACTCTTTGGGATGTACAAAAAAAAAACACCTTAGGGGAAAGATGGGGATGGTGTATATCTTAGAGGAAAAAGTCTGTGGCAATTTTCCCCACACAAACGTGATTCACAATTAATGAAGAAACTTAGTCTCATTCAGAGTAAAATATGTGGACGGTTTAATAACCTCAATGAAACCATTATGTGGTTAAATAGCCGAAGTTTTAAGGGGAAACTTGTGTCTTCAAAGGTCTATGACCTATTAAGGACCAAAGGGGTTATTAGGACTTGAATGTGTTTCATTTGGAAGTCCATAATCCCACCTAAATTTTCTTTCAATGTTTGGTTAGCATTTAGAAACCGGTTACCCACTCGAGATAACCTCGGTTACCTATACATTGTGAGTAGATGTTATCTTTGCAAGGGTGGGTTAGAATCTACCCCACACCTATTTTTCCTTTGTCCATTTGTAGTTGGGGGGTGGATGAGCATAATGAATTGGATTGGAGAATCAAATGACTACCCTCCTTAGTGCGGTTAAATGGATCCTGAAGAAACATAAAGGAGCAACATTGAAAGCAAAGGCAGTTCACATTGCCTTATGTGCTACCATTTATTGGATTTGGCATGCTAGAAACGCCTCCTTAGTGATGAAGATTAAACATGTGGTGTATAAGATACTTTTTAGTATGTGATGAGCTACAATTTGTGCTTCATTTTTATATTACTTTATTATAATTCTAAGCTTATTATTTTCCTAATTGAGAGGTTTGCATTTTAATTATGTCTTGAAAATGACTTTTACAGGTGAGGTTTTAATTTGAAAGATTTGAGGACTTTTGGGCTGATTATGAGATTTTTCTTTTCGAAGGGGCAGTTGAAAAATTTATGGTCTCATCTTTTGAACACACCAGCCCATTTGTGCAAAAGGGATTTGGAGCTGGATTTTTTAAAGGAAGATAGACACCTACGGAGCAAAAAAGAAGAAGAATAGAGTACTACTTCTCTTAATTAGTCACGTACCAGCAACCCAAATCCAAGAAGAAAAGAAGGTAAAAAAAGGCCAAGAACAAAAAGGAAGTTGGAAAGGGTTTAAGGGCCTGCTCTATTTTTCGGCCGGCTCCATCTATTACCGGAGGACGTGAATAAGCCGGACTGGCAGCAGCGACGCAGAGGATTCTGGCGGCGAAGCGGAGAGCCGAGCCGGTCAGGAAGAGCAAACATCAAGGGATCAATATACGGTTCTCTAGGACTTCAAGCTGCGAAATTATTGAAAAAGAAAGCATGTTTTGGATGTCCGAATGGTGAAGCCTACTCTAGCCCAGCCCATAATTTTGAATGCTTTGAACTATGAGTTAATGTTTGATAGAAATGGAAAACCAGCCCACCCTAAATACCTATGAAGCACGGATACTTCACTAGGGTTCCGTATCGGAAATGTTTCTGTATCCGATACTCTAGAATACACGTACCGTACGTTCCAGGTTCGTATCTGCAATTTTTAAAAGTTTTCATTTTTTGGTAATTTTTTTAAAATTTCTGATTCTCGTACGGATACACGTATCAATTTTTTTTTTTTAAAAAAAAATCATACAAAAAAAAACTTAAAAATATTCGTAATTCTCCCATCCTCGTATCCCTAATTCTAATTATCCCTGGAAATTAATAGCTCCAACGAAAATATGTATTAGAACTTTTAAAATATTGTTTTCTATCTTTATTATTCTAGAAATTTGAGTACTTGCACTTTTAATTTCAAAACTGTAGTTTTTTGACTTATTTCTCATTTTAAATTAATGACTTATTGACTATATTTATATTTCGAGATGCACAGTGTATATGAGATGAAATATGAATTTATTTCTAAGTATCTTGAAAATGTAAATGCTTCAATGCCATGAATGAGTAGACAACAGAGGATAATATATGTGTATTTTTTCAAAAAAAAAATTGTATTTTTAATATTTATAAATACACCCCTATAACTTTTAATATTTATAAATACACCCCATAACTTTTAATATTTATAAATATGGCCCCGTATCTGTATCCTACTTTTTATGGTTTTGTTGTATCCTCATACCCGTTTCCGCGTTTCGATGTTTCCGCGTACCCATATCGGTGCTACATAGCTTATCACCTTCAAAATTCAGCTCCCAAGTCTCTCATGACTCACTCTCCCCCCTTCCATTTTATTCCAGCTGCCTACTGCTATTCTTCCATTTTATTTAAACTAGTAAACTCACCCGTGCAATGCACAGCATGAGATTTTTTATTTCAAATTTATTTGTGTTAGGTAATTCACAACACACTATTAATTGATGACACTATCCAACTCCAAGTAATCTATTCTAATTCTAATATAAAAACAAAAGAAGTTTTATGAATAGGGTTCCCGCCTAGAAGTGTCAACATCAAGCTTTAGTCCTATTTTTTATCAAATAATTGTAAAAATGATCAAATGTGTTGGTTGACATGGTAAAATGAAATGTGTTGAGTTCCGATTGGTAAAAAAATTACATTATATTGGTAAGGAAAAAGTTGGGTGAGATATGCAGGAAATATGGGAAAGATTTGCACATTGTTCACAGAGAGAATAAGGATTGGCTGAGATCCGATGAAAGGAAAATTATGTGTTCCTATTGCTCAAAAAAAGGTGGGAACAGTAACATTATTTTGGTGGGCATGTTCCTTCACTCCTATTGGTTAAAAAAATAGTTGGCACTGTGCATACACACCAAAATAGTTCGTATGACTCCCAGGGTGATTCCTATTGGCTATTTATTTTCATGGCTTTGATTCATTTGTTACTTGATTTGGTTGAACTACCTTTTTTTCTATTGGTTCAAATGGGTGGTGTGAATAGTCAAACATTAAATCCTATTGGTTGAAATGGGTGGCTGAAATTGTATACATTCTTTATTGTTTCTAAGTTCCTTACAGGACTTGGTTGAGAATAAACTTGCCAATGTATCTGGACTTAAAATTTCACCTATAAAAGCAGCCTCCGGGAATGACTCTTCCCACGCCAATACACATCGAGCTGAATTTCTAAACCAAGTTAAATTTCTTTCTAAAATGGTTGGAATGTGGTCTATGATTCGTGAGATAGACCAAAGTAAAACGACATGGGCCATAAAGGCAAGGGCTACAAGGGTTTATCGTGAGCCTGCCCACGATGGCTTTAATTTCCACCATCTTTGGAAGTGATCTTTCATGACGAAGAGGTTTTTAAATTCAGATATATATTAATTTTTTTTTCATTTTTAACACATGATTTTTTTAAACAGGGCTCAAAGATTCACGCCCATGTTCCAGATCAGTTTGTTGGCAAATTTCACGCCCTAATTAAGGAGGGTCGGATCTTTGCAGTGAAAAATTTTATGGTTGAATAAAATTTTATGTTTTTCAAAACAACGACCAGTGCCTATAGGCTCAGTTTTTTTTAAAAAAGAGTGAGGCCTTTGAGATGAAAATTCTTTTTCCTTTGAGAACATTTTCATTGGTATCCTTTTCTACTTTACATGCGCAAGACGCTATTGATGATAGAGCATCGATTGGTGGGCTTATAGTATTAAAGAAACGACATAAAGTATTCTGTTTATTGTATCAAATGCTAAAAAATTAATGGACGATGCAGATATCATTGGTCAGGTTGTCCATGATAAAGACCCTAAAAGTATCCTCAAGAACGATCGTCCTAAGAGGCTGATTGAGCTCATCTTAGGAGATACAGAGTTAGTAAAATTTACTATTAAGCTGATCATTGGACCATATTATTTGTTCATTTTTCTAATTAAAACGTGTTTTACAAGGGGTAATGTAATCGCCTGCACATTATGGGGTCATATGGTAGAAATGCTGCTCACCTACAAACTAACCACAATTGAACCTATTGTTATGCTTCTGCAATGTTGCAGAGCAAGAAAATATCAAGGTGACCACTTTTTTGTTAACTTTTATATGTTCACATATTCATATTAACAGACAAATTGGGATTAGGTCAAGTGTGTGCGTATCCAATATGTTTAATACCACCAAAGTCATTCTGAATGGGTCTGAGGAAGTGTTCAATGATTTAAAGGCGAGGTAAACATCGTTACATTTTACAGTATCCTGGAACCAAGGCTAATGTGATGATTGACGGGCCCGATCAATTACTTTTTACACATAATGGCTGAAAGGTGCGGGGAGGGTTTAAGTTTTACAATATCTTCGGATACATTCAACGAGGGCGATATTAGCCCGATATCGGGAAACACGAAACCTCCCTATCCCGCACCTTTCAGCCATTCTGTGTAAAAAAAAAATGATCGGGCACGTCAATCATCACATTAGTCTTGGTTCCAGGATACTGTAAAATGTAACGATGTTTACCTCGCCTTGAAATCATTGGACACTTCCTCAGACCCATTCAGAATGACTTTGGTGGTATTAAACATATTGGATACATGCACTTGACCTAATCCCAGTTTGTCTGTTAGTATGAATATGTGAACATATAAAAATTAATAAGAAAAAGTGGCAACCTTGATATTTTCTTGCTCTGCACCATTGCAGAAGCATAACGATAGGCTTTGTTGTGGTTGGTTTTTAGGTGAGCAGCATTACCCCTTGAAAAACATGTTTTAATTAGGAAAATGAACAAATAGTATGATCCAACGATCAGCTTAATAGTAAATTTTACTAACTCTGTATCTCCTAAGATGAGCTCAATCAGCCTCTTAGGACGATCGTTCTTGAGGATACTTTTAGGGTCTTTATCATGGACAACCTGACCAATGATATCTGCATCGTCCATTAATTTTTTAGCATTTGATACAATAAACAGAATACTTTATGTCGTTTCTTTAATACTATAAGCCCACCAATTGACGCTTTATCATCAATAGCGTTTTGCGCATGTAAAGTAGAAAAAGGACACCAATGAAAATGTCCTCAAAGGAAAAAGAATTTTCATCTCAAAGGCCTCACTCTTTTTAAAAAAACCTGAGCCTATAGGCACTGGTTGTTGTTTTGAAAAACAAAAAGTTTTCTTCATCCATAAAATTTTTCGGTGCAAACATCCGACCCTCCTTAAATAGGACGTGAAATTTGCCAACAAACTGATCTGGAACATGGGCGTGAATCTTTTAGCCTTGTTTTTTTTAAAAAAGCATGTGTTAAGAATGAAAAAAACATTTTTAATATATATCTGAATTTAAAAACCTCTTAGTCATGAAAGATCACTTCCAAAGATGGTGGAAAGCTATCGTGGGCAGGCTCACGATAAAAGCTTGCACCTCTTGCCTTTATGGCCCATGTTTGTCCCTGTATTCAACAATCAAAATAACAATATAACATCAAATAGAGAAGAGAAGAACTATGTTTTCGATATCAGAATGATGTTCTCTAATAAAGAGCAATATTCGAAATACACAGTGCGGAAATCTCTCTCTCTCTCACTAGAAGTATGCATGAATAATATGAGAAGTCTTGCTGCACATTCCCTTAAAAGCAATATTTATATGCCTAGGGAATGTGTTGATGTGATCTAAGCATGATTGGGCTTCTTTACTTAGTTGGCCCAATAGCACACTCTATAATATTTCCTAATAAGGCTAGTCTAATAATAGCTAACAAAGATCCCAATGGGGAGAAATATCTAGACATAATAACTGCACAAACACAAAGATATTTAACTAGATTGGACACCATAAAATATTCCCAACAATCTCTCCCTTGGTGTTCAATCGTGTTCAATTAGCATTGCAGCGCAGATATCTTTGTCTTTGCGTTGATTCAGCAACGTAGAGGAGAGCGTAGATAAGATTTGTCCAGTTGCTCCTCTTTGTCTTGAACTTCAGTGCAGCTCAGCTTCCTTTATCTTCGTCTTGAACTCGACTTCTTAAGAAGGCATTTTGAAGGAATCCTTGTAATCTCCCCTTCGATGTCTTCTTGGCAATTTGTTCTTTGATGTCGTGGAGTTGAAGGATCTTCAGTATCTTACATGTAATCCTTGCCTTCCAGAAGTTGATCTTGATCAACTCGAATGAATTGCGATGGCTCCTTTGGAATGAATGTTCTGATGATTTCCAAGTGCATACGGGATTCATCTTCAGAGTTTGATTACCCGGCCTCTGTCTGCTCCAGAATGTAGTCTTTTTGACTATTTGAAATGAAAGATTTTGAGGAGAACCAATCGGTTGCACAAAGGAATGATGGTTGACTTGTGGGTGTATCTGACCATTGGATGTGAAGCTTGCTTGGCAATTTTGATGATTTGAGAGAGTAGAGAGCCATCATTGATCATTGTGTTGGAGAAGAGAAGTATCCAAGAATGATTTGTTGAGAGTAAACAGCATGTGGACAACTCTCCCCCTCATGACGATCTGATGAATCGAGATGTCATGCCTTTATTCTTCTATCATATAAAATGATAGAAGCATTAAAGTTCTAACAGGACTTCCAACTAGTCATTGTGAAACATCTGAAGTAAATGTCACTCTAGTTGTTATGGCATGATCATAGAGATCAGTAAAGAAAGTGGTAGCCCCCTGAGGTCGCGTAGACACCCGTTATCATCACTATAGAGAAAAACTCTAAAGCGATTGCTTGAACATGTTGGTGATTTCTATGTTGCAACAACAGGACTTCCTTCCATCATTGGTCTACATCTATAGTAGATGAGCCTTATGGAAGTTCTCGCGGGTCATGAAAACCTGCAACTGAATCTAAAAGGTATCTGTGTCCTAGAAAATTCAAAACATTTGGGAGTGAGATAAGTAGACACGACATGATCATTGCAAGTCCAGTGGCATGGGGCTGAGGCCACTGTAGTCAGTATCACTTGCCTCGAAAGGAGACAGTAATGAGAGATGACAGATGAGGTTCCCCGTGAAATATGATTAAACACTTGTCTGTTGGGAGACAAATGAGTGGTCTTGGGTAGGGTTATGCATGCGCCGTTTGGACAAAATGCAGCGACTTCTACCTAGGATCTGAATAACTTCAGTCCTGAACCTATGGGGATTGTCCGGAGTATTTGAGTGGCTGGGAGTAATTCTTCGATTGATAGCACAGTTGAGGTAGCAAACATGTCATTGATTATTGTTTTCTCGCTCACTTGAGCCTTCTGCTTCCTCACTCTCATAGTGTTCACTCAGTTATTCACTCACTCTCGGCTTTGTCCCTTAGGTAGGCTTAGTTTCGTTTACTAAGCCATTGAGACTTCTCTCTCATTGATATGTTTCTTTATTTTCTCTCTGTACTCCCCTTCAATTGGAGCACCCAGGATGCCTTTGACGATGATTGGCACTTGGGAGGAGAACATTGAAAACTCCCCCTCAAAATATGCATCCTTGAGAGAATTCTTGCATTTATGTGTATTTCGTATTGCTTGACCTCTTGTCTGATATCATCCCATTCTATCCATTCTATGTTCCATCTCTCATCGAAGATAATCTCTTCTAATTGATCATGGATGGATGGGGATTGATGTTCAGCTTGAAGTTCAGAGGGAGCCTGTTGCTTCGGTGACCTGTGAGAGGTAGAATCGGGATCACATGGATTGCTCGTTGACATCAGATCAGAACTAGGTTCTTCCAGATCATGGGGCCGGTTTGCCACTAGTCTCTGTGGCTGGGTTGAACTCTCAGGACCCTCACTTTCTCTCGACTGACTCCCTGGGGCAAGCTCAGGGGGGTTTATCTGAGCCGTAGGGAGTATGATGTTGTGCTTCTGGCAGTAACGTCGAACATATTGGTCATTTGGATCAGCTAACTGCAACATAGACACTGTATATAAGAGAGGTACCAGTGTTGGATCATCAATCACCTTTTGGAGGTACTTGAGGGATGGAATGTTGACGTTCTCAGTAGATAGTCGTTGGTGGATAGTTGGAGTTGTTTTGCAGAAACGTTGCACTAGCATTGATAGTCATCTCATATATGGCATATGTTTGATCTGGTTGGTCCTTTTCCTCTTTCTAATAAGCTCTAGAATGTTGTCCCAGATCGGTGAGACATAATCATAATTCTTCATAAATGCCACACCATGGAAGACGGTTAGAAGGTAGATGCTGAATTTGTCAAAGCCTGTGTGTTTGGCGGTGCAACATTTGTTCAGTGTAGCCATCAATGTCCTCCACGGTCTGGGTAGTCTTCGTAGCTTGACTTCTTACATGAGTCTGACCGGCTGTGCATGACCCAGTGTGATCATGTCTTCTATAATGTCTTCCTCAGTGGCCAGCTCATCATATGCATCCTCTTCTGAGATTTGCAACACTTGGTGCATCAGCTCTTTGGTAATCGTGACCTTAGTGTCCTTGATAGTGGCGGTCAGCACATCATCTATCTCATTGTCATCCTCATCAGTGTCCTTGTCATGTGTTACCCAAAATTGTAGGAGATACACCTGAGGAACTTTAACAGATTTGCTCATGGCTTTCCATAGTGTGTGGCCCTTCAGAGTGGTCACGATCACGTCAGGCAAGACAAGACATTCGGGTCCGACTTCGAGTTGTTCTCCTTGATGGGGTATCACTTCTGGATCCCGTAGACGGTCTTGATTGTTGTTAGTTCTGCCATGACATGCTTGGGTTGTCTTGCATTAATCCTTGATTGGTGCCAAGAGGAGAAAATTGTAACTCCCCCTCAGAATGTGCAAGGTGTTGTTTGTCACTCGGGGAGTAAGGTAGAAAACTCCACCTTGATATGTGCTTTCTTCGTTGTAAGGCACCAAGAGGAGTGAAAAGAAACACTCCCCCTCAGAATAAGCACTTGTTGTTTGTTCTTGGCATGTGTCGATGTTGAGGTGTGCATTTATTGATTTTCAGCTCGTTGGGGTACTATACACGTCAATACCCCCTTTTGATAATGTGCACCTGGTGTTCTTCTAGTCTTTCTCTCCCTCTGTGTAGCACCTTGCTCAGAAGACACCCAGATGAGCATAATATGTTGTCGTGACAATACAGACTGATCGGGTGCAACGAGCATAGGTGTAGCACATGGAGTTTGTCAAGTTCCACAAACCATCAACAATGAATTTGTTTTCATCATACAAGTCATGGTAGTGGGTCAGATGGTTGTTTTCCTGGAAGAATATTTTTCACTCTTGTTGACGTGTTGTAGCGATTATGGAGGTGCATTTGTTGACATTCAACTCGGTGGAGAGTATACACGTCAATACTCTCCTTGATAATGTGCACTTGTTGATTGCTCACATCTCGTCTTCATACTCGCCATGTGTGTGGAGCAATCTGATCAGTTACCACACATGATGGACCTGCAAGGGTTAAGAAACCTTTGGTACCCATCTCAGGGTGGGTCTATCCCTTCTAGCACAGAACAAATTTTGAAATTTTTGTTTTATTTTAGTTCCTAAACCAGTCTCTTTTGAAGGTTTTGGAAAGTTATATGACTGAGATTCTGATTTAGGAACCCATTTTTGAGTTATTGCATGTGAATGAGAATTTTCAGTGCAAGTGAATGATGGAACAGATTTTCAAGAAGTAAAAATTTTCTCCCTTGATATCCGTTTCAGGTGTTTGGCTGAATAAACCTTGAGGGGATAAGTCAGGCAAACACCATCACAAACAGTATAGGTTGAAGCTTTGACGTGCACTTGTCGTGAGGTGCACTCAAAATAAATACAATACAACACTAGTACGTAGTATAGTGAAGTAAGGTTCGTATCCACAGGGAAAGGAACACATCTCTATTTATAGAAATAGATAAGTAACAAAAGGGGGGTTTTTATGTTTGGTTTGTTGAACTTAAATTATATTTAAACACAAAGATGAACGACTTATGTGGTTTAATTAATAGAGATGAAGACTTGGTTTTGCTTTTATCCACTTAATGAAATGTTCGTCGATCCCGGTTATATCTTTAACTATCTTCCTCTCGAATACTCAATCGAGGAGTATATCCAGTTCATCGAGGGTAGTTATTAATAACGAGATGCGTTCATTAATAAAACTTACTATTGAGTTACTATAGAACAAGCGCCATATATTAACTTGATAATAGCAATAAACTTAAGATGAAAACGATTGAGATTGATAACCTCAACACAAGCGGTTTATTGGTTTAATCAATATAATTAATTTCTCTTGGCTTATTAACCATGAGAAGCATGCATTAACAATCCAAGTTTACTACCTGATGGAGTATATGGCCCAGGAACCCCCGGCCCATAGACTCCTACTTCTCCTACAAGGGCCCGTTGAGCCCAGGGAGTATCTCGGGCCCAAATACAACGGCCCAAGCCTCAAAGGAGCCCAGAATACACACTGGGGTGCCTTCGGCCCCCTTGCGCTAAGGCTCCAAATTACACAGGGCAGCCAGTTTTGAACATAAGGAGCCACTGGGAGAAAACGGCATAAAATGGTAGCCCTCGGCCATCAGGAGCCTTCGGCTACATAGGGCCCTCGGCCGAAAGGGGAAGCCTTCGGCCAACTACTCAATCATCGAAGATTCCTTTTGGAGACAGTCAACCAGCGCATTTAATGCGACGTCACATCCACCCGCCGCATTCAATGCGGTGAACGTGCCACTGCCAGTGCCACCCGATTGATGTGACCCTTCGGCCGTTGGATTACTGACACATGTACTCTCATCGCATTTATTGCTGCTATAAATAGCAGCCCATTTCTCCTTGTAAAGGATACCAGATCCCAGATCCCAGATCCCAGATCCCAACTCTCACATCTCGAGTTATTAATATAATCGCCTCTCTCTCCTCCTATTTTGCTCTGACTTCTCTCTAGTTATTCCCGCAATAACCCCTCGGATAAGATACCCCTCGGGTAGACCATCCATCATTTGGTGCTCTCGTTGAGAGCCCTGAACAATCAAGTGAGAAACCCTCCCCTTCACCAAACAAGATGGGAAGAACAACTCGTGCCCAATCTAAAAACCTCGAGGAGAACCACGTAGCCCCCGGCGACGGGGCTGAAGCCTCCAACAGGCTCTTGGTACCCGAGGGCGGTACTATCCTCGAATTAGAACAGGCCGCTAATGACCTCCGTCAGCAATTGCAGAAGAGTGACCAAGCCCTCATCTCCTCACTAAAATAGGCCCAAGGCCTCTCCCTCTCACGAGGAGGAACACTATACAACATCACCAATTTAGGTACCAGGTACCAAGTGTACGGGTCACCCCCGTCACCCTTTCAAAAACACCAAGTGTTTTTAAGCCGTACCCCACGAGGACGCCCCCATGCATGCATCATGCATATTTATACACACTCTAAAAAAAGGGGGGGGGGGGGGGGTGCAACACCCCTCGGTTCTGGCTGGTACCAAGTGCCCCCGGCTATTTGTGTTCCACACACACAAATAAAACCCTTCCTAGGAACGCTTTCCGCGCCATCCCCCAAGGGGAGGCAGGCAACGGACCATGTCCCGGGCCCAGGATTCGACTTCCACAAACGAAACGCTCCCCGCGCTATCCCCCAAGGGGAAGCAAGCAACAGACCATGTCTCGGGCTGAGGGGACGACTTTCAAAACTGAGGCGCTTTCCGTGCTATCTCCCAAGGGGAAGCAGGCAACAGACAATGTCTCGGGCCGAGGAAACGACCCTCAAACCCTTCGGGATATCGGAAGGTCATTCCCGAAGGGGGAGCCAACGGTTTGTTCCGTTGCCTCCCATATAGGCCAAGCCTTTCCTAGAAACCAAGTTTCTTGATGCCTCTCCTATACCATCTAGAGACAGAGAGAGAGAGAGAGAGAGAGAGAGAGAGAGAGAGAGAGAGAGATGTGTAGAGGAGAAGGAACTCCCCGGATACTATTCTCCCCAGAGGCTCGACACCTCGGATATACATTCCCGAAGGCTCTTACAAAGACACAAAAAAAACTCTCAACAACAGGCTTCCCGAAGGCTTCCCTCACACTCAATCTTGCTACACAGGGAGGCTAACCTATCTCACAAACCCGAAGGTATACACTCGGGTCGATGGAACAACGACGTGAAACTTACAACAAAGGGCTCATCAAACTCCTACAACCGAAGGGCCCGCGATATCTATTGCAACATTGTCGAAATTTGGCTAAGTCCACAATTTGGTAGCCTTCGGCGGACAACCGTGGACTACAACGATACTTACAGTAAAGGTCGAAGGCTTCATTACCGTCGGGGGCCTAGAGTGAAATTAGCTTGGAAAATTTCCTAAGTCTAATTCATTCTAACCCTCGGTCCTACCCCCTACAACCCGGAAGCACTCCCAATAGTTCTTTGCCGAAGGCATACAATGGAATTTCACTTAAGAAGAGTTTTTATAAGTCCACAACAACAAGCCCCCGACAATCCCAATATACAACTGAGGGCCCATGATTGGGTTTTCACTTAGAAAATTTTCTAAGTCCACAACAACGACCCCCCGGTGATTCTACACTACAACCGGAGGCTTGCAAGGAGTTACACTTAGAAAATTTTTCTAAGTCCACAAGCTTATGGCCTTCGATCATACATACGAAGTAAAAGAAAACATACATTCATACTGCCGGAAGCTACAAATTGAAACGACATTCTTCCGTATTGATGCTATAGATGTACCGACGGGTTTCGAGTATGGAAAAGGTCCTAAGACTCTAAACACTAGATCTAAGTCCACGAAGCAAAACTTACTAAAAGAGCGAAGAACAAATGAAAAATTGACCTCAAAAACTTGGTTTGATCGGTGGCGAAAGTTTCTCTCTCTAGAAAATTTGGCAGAGCTTCGCTAGAGTGTATGAATGCGCAAGGGGTAATGGCTTTGGTCCTTGGGTATTTATAAGCGACTGTGCCTCGAGAACTGGGCCTCGATTCGAAAGCCCATCATTACGGGCCGCCGGTTCAACCAATGGGCGACTCCCGCCCCCTTTGACCAACAAGCGCACGCCACGTGGCTCCCCACCTCCAACGGCTATATCGGAACGGCTCTATTTTGGAAAACTCTTGAGGCAACCTCAGACGATAGCCCCCGGCTATTACTGAGTAGAGCCTCCAGTGAACACATGTCACCAAGTACCTTCGAGCAAGCTGCAATATCAGCCTCCGGCTTATCAATACTACCACCCCCTCGGGAGTTCGTTCGAACATCATGACTCCTTTCAGCCCGAACTATCTTTCGGCCTAAAGGAGTGGGGGACTGGGATATACCCCTCGGGAATCACACAAAAATTCCCAAATGCAAAAAAATTCACAAGTGACGCATGAGGCCTTCGGGCAAACATCAAAGAGGAACTCCTCGGGTACATAATTCAATATACCCCCTCGGCAGAAGCGAAATATCAAAAAATTCCCACAAGTCAACTGTGGTAACGAAGCAGCCTTCGATCACAACACATGCATGCAATACATTTATGCTTCCCTCAGAAAACCCTCGACATGTGGGGGACTTGTGGGAAAGCCCCCCGGCAAATACGGCTAAAGCCTTCGGTGAAACCAATGCACCAACGCAAATTACTCCTTTTCCCTCAAATACCTTTCGGCAAAAGGAGTGGGGGACTCCTGATGGAGTATATGGCCCAGGAACCCCCGGCCCATAGACTCCTACTTCTCCTACAAGGGCCGTTGAGCCCAGGGAGTATCTCGGGCCCAAATACAATGGCCCAAGCCTCAAAGGAGCCCAGAATACACACTGGGGTACCCTTCGGCCCCCCTTGGCCGAAGGCTTCCAAATTACACAGGGCAGCCAGTTTTGAACATAAGGAGCCACTGGGAGAAAACGGCATAAAATGGTAGCCCTCGGCCCATCAGGAGCCTTCGGCTACAAAGGGCCCTCCAGCCGAAAGGGGGAAGCCTTCGGCCAACTACTCAATCATCGAAGATTCCTTTCGGAGACAGCCAACCACCGCATTTAATGCGACGTCACATCCACCCACCGCATTCAATGCGGTGAACGTGCCACTGCCAGTGCCACCCGATTGATGTGACCCCTTCGGCCGTTGGATTACTGACACGTGTACTCTCATCGCATTTATTGCTGCTATAAATAGCAGCTCATTTTCTCCTTGTAAAGGATACCAGATCCCAGATCCCAGATCCCAGATCCCATATCCCATATCCCAACTCTCACATCTCGAGTTATTAATATAATCGCCTCTCTCTCCTCCTATTTTTGCTCTGACTTCTCTCTAGTTATTCCCGCAATAACCCCTCGGATAAGATACCCCCGGGTAGACCGTCCATCACTACCATTGAAAGAACCGAATTAATAACAAGCGTATTAACCGATTGATTCTAGTAATAATTAATATATGGAACAAAACTAGTTGATACTTTAAGTAATGCTCAATATATTAATATGGGATATGAATAGGAAGTAATTAATATTCAAGGAAGAAGATAAAAGAAAATAACTCACAACTTACAAATCATTAAGCTTCAAAGTAGCAAAACCAAGATGGAAGAGTATAGCTCCTCATTTGGAGACTAAACATGATGAAAAATAGAAAGAACTTGTCTAAACTGAGCTAAGAAGTATATGTGAATTGGTGATCTATTGTGAAGGAAAGGAGGTGTATTTATAGGCTTTTTTGGGGTGAAGGTCGGGTACTCTCGATCGAGTATATACATGTACTCGATCGAGTATGTGTAGAAAGCTGAATTCGATCCATACTCGATCGAAATTAGAGTGAAATTTAGAGCCATACCCGATCGAGTATGTCGGTGTACCCGATCGGGTATAGACACTCGATCGTGGTCAAAATCTTCCCTGCATGTTCCTTTGTTTTCGGATCTGATCCGATTTGAAATTTCAACAAGATACTCGATCGATTATAGATGATAACTCGACCGGGTATAGACCAAAAAATCAGGATCTTCCCCTTTGTCTTGTGATTTTTGCACCTTCCTTCCACTTTTGGGGTTCACCAACTGTCCTTTGAGTGATAGTAGACCTGTTTGAGCTCAGAATGAACCTAATCTAAACAATTTACAAGAATTTAACAGACTAAACTATTACACCCAAAAGTGTGTAATTTCCGAAATATTAAACAACCAAAACTAGCTAAAAATATAAACAAACATACGGAAATTACAAGCGTATCAAGCTTCAAATCTTTTCTTTTTTGATTTGCCATCATTCACATCATAATGAGGTTTAGAAGCCTGAACCTTTTGCTTAAGTTTCTCAGGCTTTCAGACTTCAGTACTAGAACGAGAAAACACAGATCCAGAGTCATTAGAAGAAGACTCAGAAGAATGGTGTGTGGCTGAGCTAAATGATTGAGAGCTTGAACTTGAACTTTCTTTTAAAAACACTTTTTGAAATAGGAGAGGAGGTAGAGGTTGTGTCTGTTCTGGGGGGCAATTTTGAGAAGAGAAACCTCATTTAAAAAGTTGTTCTTTTTCTGTTTTGAAAACCTCCCATTCAGTTTCCAAAGATTTGTGCAAGTCTGCAATTTTACAGATGATCTTTGGAATGTAAACATTGTCGGTTTCGGGTTTTTCAAAAACAGATTTTTCTTCCCCCTGCAAACACAGACTCAAACTCACTTGCTGGTGGGAAAAGTGATGCATAGTCATTAGACAAAGGAATTTCCCTAGTCTTATAACTATCATTCAGTTTAGTGTAGTCAAACGAGATTTCAGCCTTACGATTATTTTCTCTCTTTTCTTTTTCTTCGGCATCAGTTCATGACGCTCCCACGAAGGACATAAGCTTCGTCAAACCCAAGCCCATATATCCAATGTCATACAGTTGTCGACAGTTGACTTGCTTCATGTTGCATGGGTTTTGGAAACCTAAGCCTTCATTGGGATTG